>JAHWFP010095632.1:0-22524 GCA_023313725.1 Lithobius niger | reverse complement strand
CCTTCCCATAGCATCATTCGTAACCCAACCCCTTCCCTTCACTTCTCAACACATCACAAGATAGGGATCTCTTTTTGCCTCTAATTTCACATTGTGCGAGCATCCATGTCTGATGGTAAGAAGAAACCAAGGTAACGCCAACCGAGATAGTAGCTGTGTTCCTCGCTCACTCCAGGCCGGTCAACTTTGTGGTTTTCCGGTATTGATAGTGGCAGACACGCCAGGAATCGTCCAGTACCGTACGGCCTGAGAACCGTAGAGAATTATTGTTACCTGAACAAAGTGTTTGTGGGAGCAGTCCTCGGTGTGTCAGATACTATATAATGGACAGATCTCACAGTTCAACCGTTATGCTTCGTTACGCGACCGTTCTGTTTAAATATGAACAGTCACCTGAGTAAAATACGAATTTGCCCGTATACAGGCAGGACGGCTCCTGGCGTGTTTGTCACTAACCAATACCGGAAAAGCAGCAAGCTGACTTGCCATAGTGAGCGAGGAACGCACCTTCAATCCCAGTTTGCTTTGAATCAAGACGACTTGTCTAGCAGTACCTTCCTAAAGCACCGAACAGAGCGAACAGAACGCACCATTGTTAGAGACAGTTTGGCTACAAACTTGACGTCGCGCGTGCGCAGTGATGTTGCGTAAGCCGTTCAGTACCTTCCTAAACTACAATACAGCTCAACAAGCTTAGCAGAGTATTCGATACGTCATACCTTCACCGCGACCAGACCTGGCTAATGGATTTCACCAGGATTGGCTAATGGATGTGGCCAGGCGAGAGCAATGCCAAATTGCGAACCATCTCGGGTAGATGGTTTGCTGGGGTGGAGGTTTGAGCATGCGCGAGCTAACAGTTTTGACGACACAGATTCATCGCTGACGATGTTGACGTCAATCAAGCCGAATCAACACGGATATTAGCAGGGAATGAGCCAAACTGTCACCAACAGTGGTGCGTTTGCTTCGCTCTGTTTGGTCGTTTAGGAAGGTACCGTAGTAATTCAACCGCCATACCCCTACGGCGGTTTTCCACCCTGACCGTACCACCACAAAGTCGTTCCCCGTCTGATATTCTGTCCAAGCCCGGTGAACTTCGAGCCAAAGCTATTAACATTACCTAACGTATAACAAGGACGACAAAGCAATAGAAAGCAATGGAACGAAAACAGCAAAACCAATACGACGCAGAAGTACGTTAGTGCACAGCCCCCTGGATAAAAGGCCGTCTCAGCACATCCAGAAAACGTGAACGACGGGAGGCGAGAGATTTTTTTTTGTTTGGGGGGGGGGGGGGGGGGGGGGGAGGTGGTTATAAAATAACTAAAGTCAATCACTACATGGCAGTGAACAGCAAAGGTCGTCGATTTTATGTTTACTGAGCGTTGTGGAAGATGCTAAGATGGCCTTTTATGAAGGGGACTTTGGTGAGGGCCATGACAAAAACCTCGCAGGTATAATAGCCATTACCGTCTTATCCAGAGGGTGTAGAGGTTATCGCACTCTTTCATCATCGTGGGAAAGAGCGGTGAGAGAGCTCAGCCCGGTTGCTGCAGGTATGTGGATCTGGTCGAACACCTGGAAAGGGGATCTTGGCAAAGTCCCTGCCAGGACTGCCGGCCAGTGTACCAGGGTAGCGTGAGAGGCTACCATGCTCCTTCAGAGTGGAACTTTCTGGCCAATTCTGGACAATCTTTCGGCCACTACGATGATTGGAGGTTTCCCGAATCGAATCCCCAGGTGGGCACCTCCCTTTACCAGACAGTTCTTATTCTCTAAAAAAAAGTCTGGTGATGTTCAAAATTGAGCCGGTTCAGCCACACGAGCATTATAAATCGCTTCGGCTGACTTAAGGCTCAAAAGAAATTAAAAGAAAAATCATCCTGAAGGGAAATGACCAGTCCAGACATAGCTAATCCCTTTTTGAGGGACAACTGACCAACGACAGCTTGGCGTATCCGCGTATCGTAACAAGTCAGCATTGTAGCGTTTGATGCGAGTCACGGCTAAAAGCGGTTTCAACTTCACAATTAAATAGCTGTGGCCAAGTTTTCCATTACAGTGCGTGCACCAATGAAAGCTGTAGGTTCAGCCAATGAACATCGACTGAAAATGATAAGGTCACACGAAACTACTGCAGTTCTATCACTTGAGTCGTTTGTGATTGGAGGAATGTAGTACAGGATCAAGAGAAAGAATTGCTGTCAGGAAATCTTACATTATAAACCAAAGTCTCATAGCAGAAATGAAGCAACCGCAACGACCCCCGGAAGGGGAACAATGAAAACGTGTGAGTGTATCAATTCTTTGGCTTGAAGTTGAAACTGGGACGTTGTTGCCCTGAAAAAAAGTTGAAATTGGCACATTGTTGCCTCGACTAACACTTTGCTCTAACAATTATCCTTCTAACTAAACACCGTGGTAATCTCAAGGGCAAGTATTACATGACCATTAAGCATACGATTACCCATTAACTGAACCTAGAAGAGAACAAACAAACAAGCACGGGACCCGAGGGCCGGGAGCCGGGAGCCTACAACTACATATAGCAAAGAGGAGAGAGGGAAGGAAACCAAGAGGAGAGGGAGAGGACGAGATAAAAGGCGGAGGGGAGGGAGAGGATTGGCGGAAAAAGGTAGTGTTACACAAACCAAAATCGACTGTTGCATTGAACGTTCAGGCAGCACCGAGAAAATACTGGGAAACAACCACGGGTCAAACAAATCCCCGGGCGAAGCCGGGTACGATGCTAGTTTTCCATATAAGAACTGCTAAAATACCTCAAGACACTTTTAAAACTAGGCATATAATTCAGTTTTGAAGATCACAGTTACTTGACCGACCAAGAGAAGTTATAATACATATAGACCACTAAAAATTAATTAAGTGGTTCTCTGGAGCGCACGCATGGGGTTTTTCTTAACGCATGAAACGTTTTTTTATGACAGTGTCTAAGAAAAATGCACCAATCATGCATCAGCACTTTCACCAAACATTAACTGGAGCCGATGACAAGCATCAGCTGTTTGCTCCATTCCCATGATCGCCTATGAACGAATCTAAGGATCGTTCAGAGGCATGTCACAACTAAAAATTTGGATCTAAGGAATGACTTTTATAAAATGTTCAAATTTTGCACGCTGATACTGGCATTAAAATAGCGATATTGCAGTCGACAACAAAATGTAAGCTACTGATTTCGTTTTGTTCGGTAAAAAAAAAAAAAGCCATCGCCCGTATCTGAAAAATCACCAAGTAAAACTTAAAAAAAAAAACCGCAAGCTCGCATCATTTTTTTTGGTACCATTTCCCGATAATCACTTAATTAATTTTTAGCGGCCTTAAACCATGCGCAATGCCTGTTTGCCGTGACGTCACCATGAGTTATCCAATGACGAACGAGAACAACGGCTGTTTGGCCGTCTGATTGGACTAGCCCAGTCACGAGATATGCACGTCACAGCAAACAGCCACGGCGTCTGGTATAGTTTACTTTCTATATTCACAGGACGGAAACCTAAACGATTTTTGCCCAGTGCTTCACAGGGCTGTGCTTTGCTGCTCTACGTATATAATTTCTGCCCAGTGCTCCACATGGCCGTTCTTTGCTGTTCCACTTTCTCCGACGTTGGCGTCGACGTTCTACCTCGAATTTCTGCCCCCACCCCAAAAATATTTGAGGTAGAAATTTCATCTTCGAACTCGTTTCTTATAATATACATCATTAAAAACTAACGATGTGCCTGCGTGTGTGTTTGTACATCTATTCTTCTTGAACCAAGCACTTAAAAGATGGGGTTGGACCCAATAAAGATAACTAAATTGCGCTTCCGTTGGGTTGATTTTTGTCGTTGTAACTTGATTTTATGACCCTCAAACACGCAAAAAAACACTCCAAAAAAAAAAAAACACTCCAAAAAAAAAAAACACTCCACGTAAACTAAACCTTTTCAACGTGTGCCTCGCTTTGCTCTGTCAATCTTTCATCTCTCACCTTCGTAGGGTATTATCTCTGGAGGAGAAGACGTACATACATGCAAACACGCATATCGTACGTTTTGAATGAGTAGGTGATATATACACTTGCTGAGGAATGTGATGAACGAACTGTGAGCATCAATTGCAATGAGTTTGCGTCGAAATAATCAGTACATCGATTCTGTGATGCTCTTGGAATCAAAGAAATTACATGAAGCGTGGATCGACGCGAATGGAGTGAGTGAAGCGAACGATATTGCGAGTAATAATAATAACTTGATTTATGCCACGGCTGTGACGTCACGCTAACTCAACGCCATGCTACATTTCCGTAGGTTAAATCCCGTTAACCGTGACCGGAATTGAGCGTCATAGCAAAAAGTGTGGTTTATCAAAATACCCCCCACTTTGGCCGATAAACCCACACTTTTGACACTTCCGGATCACGCGATCGGGAACGCACACACCAACAATCAAATACAGCGTGCAAAAAGTAACGCAATAAAAGCGTACAAGAGGAATTAATAACTTGAAATCCTATCCATGCTAACTCTCACATGTCTGGCCCATAGCTAAGCTTATTCACTCCGCGTAACTCCCCCCCCCCCCTCTCTCCCCGCAAACTAAAATGAAATGACCTTCATTCATACCGAAACCCATATATTACCGTATTTTCAAACATTTCTCTAACTACAAACGCACAAAATGAATACATACCTTCCTAGAATGTCCCAGTACAATGTCATTCTATCCCTGCTACCTCTTATCGAAGTTCTTTTTTCACTCGAACAGTTAAAAACACAATCGAGCTTATAGCGTGAAATCTGGCTAAAGGACGCGTGTCCTCTTTCCACCCTCTTCCTCCCTCCCTCCACAACGTTGACCCAAAGGACTTGTCCGTCTACCACCCACTACCCCTCTAAAATGAAATGAACTGCATTCATACCGATACTCTATTACTGTATTTCTTAAACAATTCTCAAACTACAAACGTACAAACTAAATACTTACCTTCCTAGAATGTCCCAGCACAATGTCAATGTAAAGGACTGCTACCTCTTATTGAAGTCTTAGCGTGAAATCTGGCCAAAGGACACGTGTCTCCTTCCCACCCACTTCCCCCCTCTCTCCACAAAGTTGACCCAAAGGACTCGTCCGTCTACCACCCACTCCCCCTCCATAAACTAAAATGGACTGACCTTCATTCATGCAACATACCTGATTGATTACCGTATTTCTTAAAGCAGTTTTCACAAAACACAAACACAAAAATTAAAAACGAGTTAGCTTGACATCCCAACCGTGATATAAATCATTTATTGGTTAAAATCGAGCGGTAATCGATTTTAAACCCACGGCTATGATTATTGTCCCGGCTCTCGTATGCAAATAGGTCTCGGGCGCCGGCCTATTTGCATCCTTGAGCCGGGCCAATAATCGCAACCGTGGGTTAAAAATCGATAACAGCTCGATTTCAACCAATAACTATTACTTATTTGCCACTAGCGGCAAAAGGGCAAAGAAAAGGTCTCCAGTTCACTGCTGACAGCTAGCCCAGTTTCCGTAAAGCTTGTAGCACACTACTCTGTTCCGTTCCGTTTCGTTCCGTCCCGTTCCGACGAGTGACGGCAATGAATGGTCCAGCGCACTTTACTTTCGTCGCTAACCGTGTCGTTGGCTCCGCCAATCTTTACATTTGATTGCGCCCAAGCTGGCAATGCAAATGAAAAAGTACTTGTAGTGATCCTAAGTAGGTAATTAAATATAAAGTCGTAGTATATTAAGTATTAATTCTTTACGCTCGGCCATGATGACATTTAAGTTCAGAAGGCAACATAAATAGGTTCGCATCCATATTTAGTATGGGAAAGGCGTTGTGCGCAAGCGCGTGACGGATGACGACGGCCGTCGACTGATGATAGGTGCGTACACTTCTCCGATGCGATCAGTTTTTGACCGTAAAGGATTCTGCCTCGACAATCCCGTCCGTCAGCAGTATGCACGGCTAGCAGTATGCACGGCTCCTCTAATTTACATGCTTTTAATCCAAACAGAAATTTGACGGCCTGCGACGTGACGTGACGGAACGGAACGGAGTAGTGTGCTTCAAGCTTAAGACAGGTTGGTAGTGTCAAATACAGAAATGTGGCCGCAAAATAAAGGGCTTCAGGCGATGTTTGTCCAGTAGTCTCCTAAAGGCATGATTCCGAAGGAGCAGAGACAACCTTCTCGCTCAGCGAATTCTTGCAAGAAGCAAAGCTGCCTTATCATTGCGTTTCAACAACATCAAATAATCACGAAGATAATCGTGTCTCAAACAGATAGACAGACAAACAATCCGACACAGAAAATACAAATTCAGCCAGGAATTAAGGCATCGCTTCCCTCGGCCAATTAAAGGGACAATCCACCAACGAGATCCAATCCATCACAAACACCAAGTTCACTGTGATCGCTACAGTCACGAACTCTCATGCTACGTGTTGGACCTTCGCTATTGCAAGCAGGCTTTCAAAAGAAAGGTGAGATGTAGCGTTAAGTTCTGGGTTTGTAATAAACTACTTACGTTGCATAGGTGGCTTCGGGCCTAGCAACACGGTTGCCATGGCCGTTAATCACGTGGTTGCTACGGAGAAAAGCAGACGGAAATATATGGGAGGGCGAAGAGCAGGCGATTAACACGGTGAACTATAAAACGACCCCTCTTGCAATTTACATTCTTGAATAGCAATGTGCTATTACACATATGGCGAATAGGGCTATAAAAGATTATAAGACGGAGACGTGAGGACGAAACTTCATGCATGTAAATAGGGTTTCCTAAACATTGCCCCTCGTGTCACAATGTGTGTTTATTTATTGCATTACGAGCTATAGCAGCTCAGGGTTTAAATGCCATCGTAGCCTAAAGTAAGTTAGTTATCAAGTAAGGTAGCTATCAAGCAATTTGTAATGACAAAATTGTATTCCGATGATCCGTTTTGATCTTGTGTAAATATTTAAACAGTGCGGAATAATCGTATAAAAGCAAACATTAAGTAAAAACCCATAAATAACAAAAAAATGTGTAAGCAATATAATCCGCTTCCAGAATAATGCAGTTTGCAACACTGACACAGGTTTGATTGAATCTACCACATTGATACCGTAAGCACTAGGGATCAGCATCATTAACATCAGCCAACCATTAAATTTCATCGTTACAATTAAAAGTAACGTTTTTTTTTTTCATTCTACGGGACCGTTGATACTCAAAGGGTTTCAAAGGGTTTAACGAGCGTTAACCACTCCTGGTCATCTTGGGCTCCTGGTCCGTTGATACTCGGTAAACGAACAACAATTATATTTGCAACGATTATAAACCTAATGTGCTCCCTTTTGGTGTGGAATGTGGCATTGTCGGCGGTTTGACTTTCGTTGATGAGCGGACTTAACTTGTTTACTGAATTCTGGCTTTCGGGTTATTTTTTAGCCTTCATTGCGATATTTCCGGGGCTATACCAAAATATCCGTGGGAATGTCCTGACTTTTAGGGCCAGGGAGAGATGAAAAGGGGGAGAAAAGGAGAACGAAGAGTAGGAGAGAGGGAAATCATATTATCGGGGGGAGCTGTGACGCAAATCTTGTTTACTTGCATATTTGCTGGGGCCAATGGCCAATCTTAGTCTTGTGTAGCTAATCTTACATAGGTGGGCAATATCTATGTCTTAATTTCCGGTTCCTGCCTCAACCTTCTAGAAACTTCCATTTCCCATAATACCATTGCTATGCTTCTCGGTTGTCAGGGGTTACCAAAAGGTGTTTAAGCAAAGGGGCCAACCTGGTAAAATCAGAAAGCCTTCGAGCCAGCCAACTGGTTGGTCCTCCTTCGACCCCTGCTAGGTCTCCTAGTTAGGGGGATTTTTTGGCTGTTAGGTCTTTAGTAGGCCCAATTTTGGTCAGGCTCTTTTCCCCAAACTAAACCAAGCCTCTTAACCCTAAAGTTCCCCAGTTTTTGTTGAGTCTAATAGCTTGCTCTCCCACTTTGTTATTTTTCGTCATGGTGCCGAAACCTGGAATGTTTCCTTCGGGTTTTTTCTTGTAGGGAGTATAGGCTGGTCGGGACTAAGGGTTAGGGTTCCCTTTAGGTTTTTTTGTTAGGCCCGCTTCAGGGTTCTCTTGTTTGAAAGGTTGTTAGGCCCTTTTTAGGTTTTATGGGAACTTGAGGTGAAACACGGGTATGCCGAGCAATGACTAAGCCCGGGCCTTAAGTTACATTGTTTTGTTAGGCTTATGCCACTGGTTAAGCCTAACGTGTTCAGATCTTGATGAAATTTGGTAGTGGTATGCAGAAGGTTCTTGGGAATCCGGTTTTAGGGTTTAAAACGTTAAGTCTATTTTTAGGCCTATTTTAGATTATTGGATTTTTGAACTTAATTGGGTAAAATAAAAACTTTTGTTTTATTAAAAACGATTTTGTTTAAAGCAGTTTGGCTGTGAAGTTAACTTAAGGGGGGTGGTTTAGTAAGGGGAAATTATGCTTTGGAGATTGGGTTCTTACGGCAATATTCAATTTAATTTAGGCTTATTATTAATAAGCATGCAGTTTCTTGTGTTGGCATGCTCATAAAGAACATTATTTTCTGCGACGGTTTTTTTCCTCACAAGGGTTTTTTTTTTCCCATAATCAACCTAATTTTTCGGCTTTCAGAACTAACTTAATTTAGCCGAGGTGTGTCTAGTTTTTGGTAAGTTAATTTAGTAGTTTCGGTTGTCTTAAACCAGATCCTTTCGTTACTTCGAGGTTCATTTAAATTGCGGTTGCAAGTCTGTACTCGAAAGCATGTAGCGTATGGCAACTGTAGTCATCTTTGGTGGGAGTCATTTTGTGTTTGTTAGTCTCTTGAATGAGGGTATTGTATTTTTTAGCCCCTTGCATGAGGGTATTGTGTAGTAGTCTTGAGAGTTGTCTTGGGACAGAGTAATCTTGGGACATTGTAGTAGTTTTGTCATGTTCATGGGAGCATATTTGTTTACATCCATCGTAGTAGTGACATCTGCGTCCATGTATGTATGCGTGTTTCAGTGGCAACTTTACAGACAACTGTTTGAATAAAAATTGAACATGGTTAGAGTGTTATAAAAATATGTATGCTCTAGTATTCAAGTTTAGAAACAAGATTTGCGAGTTGTAATTTTCAGAGCTTCGTGTGGGTGGTGGAGTATGTCGCAAATCTTGTTTACTTGCATATTTGCTGGGGCCAATGGCCAATCTTAGTCTTGTGTGGCTAATCTAACATAGGTGGGCAATATCTATTCCTTAATTTCCGGTTCCTGCGTCTAGAACCTTCTAGACACTTCCATTTCCCATAATACCCTTGCTATTTCGCGATTGTTAGGGGTTACCGGAAAGGTATTTTAGCAAAGGGGCCAGCTTGGTAAAATCAAAAAGCCTTCGGGCCAGCCAACTGGTTGGTCCTCCTTCGACCCCTGCTAGGTCTCCTAGTTAGGGAGATTTTTTGGCTGTTAGGCCTTTAGTAGGCCCAATTTTGGTTAGGCTCTTAACCCTAACTTAACCCTAAAGTTCCCCAGTTTTTGCTGAGTCTAATAGCTTGTTCTCCCACTTTGTTATTTTTCGTCAAGCGGTGTGGATTCTCTGAGGGGGGGCTATGTGGTGGAGGGGGTGGGGAATACATTAAAACCAAAGACCAAATACCTAGGGTGCCGGGGAGGGATAGACCCCACACTGTGGGAGTCTGGGAGGGAGTGCAATGGGGTGTGGGGGGGGGGGGCTTGTTCCAGGGCACGAAAGGGGGCGGAGGTGTGCGGGTAGGGGAGGGGGTAGAAATCGACACCGCCAGTTACTTTCCTAAGACGACAAAACACCGGAAGAAGTTTAATCAGGGAAATTCAATAAATCGTGCAGCATGCACGGGTACAGCTAGTATAACAAAATGTGTGAAACAGAGAAGCCAACAGTCGTTATGAAGTGAAGTGAAGTTTATTGAGCCAAGGTCACAACGCAGTATACAAATCTAAGGGTAAAATTGTATTACAAGCTTATAACAAAATTAAACCACTGGAACAAACGAAGTGGACGTCTCCTTTTGGCCGTGTCTGTATGGCTCAGAGATAGGACCTTGGCCTTTGATTTCAAAGGTCGTGGGTTCGATTCCCCGCTCAGGCAGTCTGACATATCAGTCTAAAAAGCAACGTAAATAGGTTTGCAGCCGTATTTATTTGGAACAAACAAATAGACCGTTAAATCACTATAAATAGTGTAAAGATAATTTGGAAATAAGCCATCAGCAAAAATTATAGACTAGAAATAACATAGTACACTAAGTAACCTTTATTCCCTTACGCTTAATTCAAGTGGCGGGCTCGAGAAGTGGTGGTTCCGGGAGGCAGAACACAGAGTAGCAGTCAAAAATCACTGACTTACTATCACGAAATGAACAATATCATCTCGACCACTATTTTTTAGTTCAGCTGATTCATTGCTTCAAACACCGGCCCTCTACAGTTCGGAGGCTGTTATTCATAACGGATCGAATCACGGAGGACTGCAACTTCTTTTTTAATGGCAGCCATTTCATTAAACACATTCACTAAAACGGCACTCACCAGTGAGTTCGCTAGAAGTATACAAATGTTTCCAGCGACGAACAACGGTCGGTGAGTCAGTCCTTTTGCTCGCATTATCTGTACAATGCCTATCATTATTTCTTCCCAAAACTGGGAGTCAGTTGGCAGAACATCACTGGCTGCCGCCGTAACATAGGCTGTTGTAGTTCCACTGGCAAACGCATGACGTAAGGTCTTCGCTGCACGTTTTTAGGCGGATTTACGCAACGAGAATTTTCTCGCTCACTGGCTTTTATTTAGTCAATACTAAACCTGCTGATTGAGAATGTGGCTTTCTATTTGTGTCTACGTAGTAACCATGGCAACAACGCGGACGCAGATCGTCTCCTCGTGCCTCGTGATCGACGTGCGTGCAAAATGACAGCGTCGATTTATGACAATAAAAAAACAATTTTTACTGCAGTACAAGGCGATGGACTCATTTCTGAATGCCGGCATTCGATGGTTTGTGTTCGATTCGATAACCCCGAAGTGGACGTCATGTTGGATTTTGAATTTTCGCTGCGACCATTCAATTATAATACCGTCGTCTGATTACTGCTAGAAACTTCAAAGGGTTTCAAAGGGTTTAACGAGCGTTAACCACTCATGGTCCTGGCTAGAAACTGTTCTTTGTGCAAGAATAGTAAATTTTGGAAATAGCGAGAAATGACAACAATGTTGTAGCAATGTTTAAAATGACTAGCAGTTTGTTATTTAATACATTTAATTTGTTATCTGTTACCGCGTTTATTTAGTAGAAACGGGAAACTAATCGTCAATAAATAACGATTGACTAGCAAATAGCGTTTAGCGAGGGGGAAGGTTTCGTTGCGTAAAAAGCGTCCTTACATCTTCGGGTGACTAAGTCTCATAGCACTGCACGAATCAACTAGTCATTTAGAAAGCTGTTTAACGCGTTCTGACCATAGCAAAGCAGCTCGTTCAGAATAAGGGACTGAGTTAGTTCGGAGCAGCCATCCGGCTTGTGGTCAGCATCCGCCATGGCAGTCACGCTATGATAATGGAATCAAGCACCTTTAAAGACGCATTTTCACCTTTCCAACTCCTAAATGCAGCAACCTATAACCTTCGAGCAATATAAAGAAAATAGCGGTAAATTAAAAATGGAACAACACTAATCGAAGCAGCACCGCGATTTTCATAACTAAAACGAGATCACGTGACCCACATCAGCCTATTGGATGACGGAGAATCTGGAACGTGGATGCTGTGTTTACAATATGGACAACGCTTTATCGAAATGGTGAACATGCGCCTTTAAGGAAGGATTCGGTGGAGACAAGACGACACGAAACGAGACTTGCCAAATCTCGTTCTCGTTTCGACTTTTCATTCTTCTGTCACAGTCTCGTTATGCATTCATCTCTCCAGTCATATCTGGTCTCGATAAGTCTTGTGTAGTTCTAAAATTTCTAGAATTGTTGAAAATACTTTTTAATAAATACTGTTTTCTTTTAATTTCACTTATTTATTTTAATTAAGTCTTTTTACAACGACTGTCACAAAACGAAACCTAAAAAACCCAAATAGAAAATATAACGAAACTAAAAAAAAAACCGCATATTTTGTAATCTTATACATCTACCCCCAAAACAAAACTTGTTTAGCATTCCTGCTAAGCTTTTCGACCGTGTGAAGTCGTGATATCGCTCACAAAGCTCTTTCGCCACCGTGTAATAGTTCAGAGGTTATGAAATATATGAAAATTGCTTACTGCGAAGTTTTCAGTTATTTTCATTTAACGCTTGATGTCTTAGTCGGTGGGATTAGCTTGGCGAAAAAGCTTGGGATTTGATATCACGACTTCACAGGACGGAAAAGCTTGGCGGGAATCCTTAAAAAGCTTTGTTTTGGGGCAGATATCACATCTTTTGGTCAAAAATGGTGAATTTCATTTTTTTCCCCTTAGCAGTTATAAGACGGAAAAGCCAATATAGTTTTCTGGACAATTTTTTTTTCTTTTTTTTTTTTTTGCTTTCGTTTTGTTTTGAGGACAGCAGTCACCTTTTTTCGTGTGATTATTAGTTTAGTACCTAGCGATCAGCAAAAGATACTAGCGTTAGATATAACTAACGAGCAGCGTTAGTTTCTGTTTCGTTTCTTCAATACAGTATGTTTCCGGATTTTTTTTTCAATTTCTCAGTATGCCTTGCATGCGTAGCTTTGATCGAGCAATTTAACACAAGCAGCGATGTTGAGTGGCCAATAATATTAATTTCCAGCCACGAATACAAACTTTCATAACTTTGTATTGGTAGTACACTATCATTTAAACAAAAAATTGTATTTCAATATTTTTAAGAATTGAGCGTTGTTCTAAGCAAGTTCAATAACTTGAATTTAACCCACATTGTACGAGAAGTTGTTTATTTGGTGTTGGCTCCTGATAAGGTTCTGCTGCTGGCCAAAATAGAAGTAATTGCACATTTTGTGCGAGGAGAATTAAATTTGGTATGGATGAACGTGAAGGGAAACTGGCCATAAAGAGCTATGTTAGCAGGTTCAGGACCCCTCTGAGGAAGCTAGGGGTGGCTAAGTGCTTTTGTGAATAATACGGCTAAAAATATTTTCGCAGTCAGCCTGTACCCACTAAAACAAACTCATGCTAATTAGTTTGAAATTGGAAAATAATTGGCATTCGTTAGTTTTAATGTTATAAGGTTACAGGCTTCGGGCGAAAACTGTAACCATAGTATCAACAAACGCTCTACGGCTATTAGTATATTCAAAACTGACAGAATCAGACATACTGGCTGCATGCCATTTATCGATACGCATTGTCAGGATGTACAGCTGCAAACCACCCTCAATTTGGTGATATTCTTAAAAGATCTTTGCATTGCACTCCCTCTCTAGACTTGCAAGGGATGTCGGCAACTACTGAATCGTTATTATCTTTAAAGGGCAATTACATCCATTTTGACATGCATGTTTGACTTTCGAATCACTTACACAATAAACAAACACAAGAATTGCGGTAAGAATACGTTACTTACGTCCGATATAACAATTTAATTACTGCATCAGCAAAACACGACATGGAGATCGCCATTGTTTTGCTGGAACGCTCAGAAATTAATGCCGACAGATGTCACTTTTCGATTTCGACTCGCAGCCGATTGAGATAGCTGTATTGACTGTGAAGAGCTCAAGCGTCTGGCGGCCTTAGCTGGCCGGCAGTGTAGTGGCCAGCTAAGGCCGTCAGACGCTTGAGCTCCTCACAGTCAATACAGCTATCTCAATCGGCTGCGAGTCGAAATCGAAAAGATCCGTCTGTCGGCATTAATTTCTACGCGTTCCAGCAAAACTATGCCGACCTTCGTGTCGTGTTTTGTTGATGCAGTAATTAAATTGTTACATCGGACGAACGTAAAGTATTCTTACCGCAATTCTTGTGTTTAGTTACTGTGTAGAGTGATCCAAAAGTCAAACATGCATGTCGAAATAGATGTAATTGCCCTTTAACGTTATAAATGTTAACCTAATAGTCTAACCTGAACAGGTACACTGACCAGTTTTGACCGAAAAGCTATAGATGCCAATTTCGTCAGTAATAAACGAAAATCAATATTTATCTTTTCGTTATTCAAAATTTATTTACTCTTTACTTTTCCATATTTTTCTAATGTGTTAACTGCAGTGATTCTTGTAACAAATCCGCACACCAAATCTTAAAAAAAAAAGATTTCCTAAAAGATCTGATGGATTAGTGTTTTTTTTTTTATCTATGGTTCACAAGATTTTTTTGTACGACCCATGTCAATACCCGAAGAATAATATTAAAAACAATGGTTCTATAAATTTCTATCAGAACATATAAAAAAATTCAAAGCCAGAATAATGAAATGTTTCTGTCAGTTTAGACATATAGGATTAGGATAAAAAGGGGCGAAGAAAGGAACCTTTGCCTCAACCTCAATTCATGCACGAGCCCACCAATCCATATCAGTTAAGTGAACTCAGTTAAAACCCCACAACCTTAACATGAGGTTGATTAGTATCCGTTTGAATGATGATACCCAAAATCTTGTTAGATAACATCTAGGCGTTAATGTCCGCAGCCTGGAATTGCTATGAAACGGCTACGAAACATGGCATACTGTGTAGAGTTCTACCCAGCGGCGTGTACAGACTATGGTGAGACCATGGCACAGCACTAAGGGTGGGCCCTGCGTGGGGAAGATTAATTATAGTGCGGCCCAGAGAGGAGGGTCTGGGGGGGGGGGACCCCCTGAAGTTGGGAAATTTTTTGAAAATCCACATTAAAATTATGCAAATTCTTAACTTTGGACCCAATATCATTAGCAATGGTTGGTTTTAAGACTTTGCTTTTAAATTTGCTTGCATTTGATGGGTGGGCCGGGGGCCCAAAGCAGGTGGGCCTCTGGCACCTGCCAGTCTGACTCTATGGTGTACACGCCACTGGTTCTACCAAGATCAGTCAGCATTCCCCTGTTCCAAAGGCAAAGTTTGTTGAGATTACATGAACTATGACCTATTAATTTTCATGTATTGAATCCAAAACAAACTATGCCCAGAAGAAATTAAAATTAAGCCAAACTCTTGACACCCGCGACCATAACACCAGACAAAAGAATTTTTCGCATTTAAAACTTGTAGAAATAATTATCTTATAAATGAGTGATTCACAGTATGGATGTGCATGGTGCTTCCACCATGGACTAACTACTGTCTCTTCGAGAGAGTATAGTTCGTCAAAGCCTCCACATGCTTCGTAAGGTTAGGTTTCTTCAACCTTACCAATCTTTAAAGGTCGAAGCACAAAGTATCTCTTATCGAGGTACAAACGGAATTAATTCTAATTTTACTGACGTGTTGAACGTTTAGAAGCAGTTGGTTCATTGTTTACATTATTTTTCTTTTTATTATATTTGAAAAGTATGTGATTCCTTGCTTTTATGCTCACGTGTAGGAAAGTGCATCTATTGATCGTCTGATGACCTTTTTTGAAAATTATTTTAGTGAAGTAGTTTTATTTTTTGTACAAATGAATATTTTTTCTTCCATGTTCAGGCGAGCCGATCGAACTAATTTCATTTAACGTTTCAAGGCTTAGTCGGTGTGTTTAACTTGGTGAAAGAACTTGGCGTTTAATATTACACATTGAAACGGCCGAAAGGCTTGGTGGGAATCCTTAACAAGTTTTGTTTTCGGGAGATATCACATTTGTTTGGTCCAAATTGATAAGCGCCAGTAATTTTCGTAGCAAGTATGGGATGAAAAGCCGAAAATACTATTTTGTGGTCCTTTTTTCCCTTTTTGGCTTTATTAGGTTTCCATAGATAGGTTTACATTCGTAGTCTTTGTGGAGTAAGGGGCGCACAAATTGATCAATAACAACCAATAGCAACTAATAGCCGAAAATAGTCAGCCGAACTCTCATTATTTTTTTAGCAGTGGGATAGACAACAATTCTTCATTCGTGTTGTTGTGTGGTTCTGCGTACGTCTTCGTGTTCATTTTTGTAAGCAGAATATGTTTTTTCTTTGTTGTGGTTACGGGTGGTTTGCCTCGCTGGTATCAGACTTGTTGGTGTCCAGAGGTGAAATCTAGACACACGCTAGTGTGTCGCCGCCAAGTAACGGTAGATCATCCCATTGTTGACTTCCGATTGTTAAAAATTGATTGTTAATGATGATAAGGCGGCATACTTGGGTGGGTGACCGCCTGGGAATCTGGCTGTTGCAGACATAAGGCCTGAGGGCTTCGGGCAGATGACCAGGAGTGGTTAACGCTCGTTAAACCCTTTGAAACCCTTTGGCGGCTCACTAGCAGACATATGTCTGTTAACTGTAAGCAACTGAAAGCATATTTTGGCATGTTGAGGATAAATCCCAATGCAACAGAAATGTTTCAAATTGTAGAAAATGTAAGGGAAAGGGTCAGGGATAAAGAAAAACTAAAATTTAAAGGATGAGTGACCACCAACCATAGAGAAAAATATGCGTCAATAACGTTGTTTTTATGTTAATAAGATTTTTCCCATGTTAAATCCCATAGACTTTTTTCTCATGGCTAGTGCAAAACTGAGACGTCCTACGTAGCTGAACTTTTGCACACCGATGCATGGTGATCTGAGCATGGTCCTTTTGTTGGTTTGGGGGTTGTAGGGGTCAGGAAAAATACGTAGGATGGTTTTGAAATTCGCCACAAGGGGATTTAAATTTCGTTTCTTTTCCAAGTTGCAACCAAAGATTTCAAGCAACAATGGCTTGGAACAATCAACACTGGTCCTTGTAAAAGTCTGAACGAACTAAAAGCTTAACTGTAACGAAGGACAAAATAAGGAAACATTAACGTTGTCGTGGACTGCGTAAGAATAAAGGGATGCACGTTAGATGATGGTTACGCAACAATACGAGCATCCATGACCAAGCATGGTTTTTGCTAATAACCCAAAAACTAAATGCTTCGCGTTCTGCTGTTTTAGCAACGGGGGTTTCTGCATGACTAAATGTGAACGAAGAAAGCAAACGAAAAAATTTCTCAATTTTGCTGATGTAACGGCTAATTATTTATAGACATGAAATGTCTCCAAAAAGAAAGGTAGAGCGAAATATAAGATGGTGCGCTGGCTTTTTGTATGTTCACAGTCCTAAGTTACACGTGCCTATCAACTGCAAGCAACTAAAAGCGTAGCTTGTAATGCCGAGGATAAATCCTAATACTGCCGAAATCTTGAAAAAGTAAGGAGAAGGTACAAGGATAAACAAAACAACTAAAGGGCATGCACTGATTGAGTGAGCGAAGCGAACGATTTCCGCGATTGTTAGCCAGTGTCTTCAAAAATGGGACGGAAGAAACGTAAGCATGTGACGAATGATCGTACAATAAACTAAGCCATGTCAATTTGGCTAATCAAACGGCTAATTGGCAATGGTAAATTTGAAAATTATCAACGTGACAATTTATAGATATCAAATTCTTCCAGAAAAAAAGGTACAGATGAAGATAAGACGGTGTAACCTTTTGTACGTTCACAGTCCTATGAAAGTTGTGATACCCACCCAAAACCAAAACTGGTAAAAAAAACCCGCCAAGTTTCCAAAAACGTTCGGTCTTTGAAGGTAATGATATCATTCCACCAGGGAAAGGCCGCCAAGGTTAATCCTATTAGCCAAGTTAATCGCACCGAATAATACTTTGGACGTTAAATGAAAACTTGAAGATTGCTACCGCTAGTAGCAATCTTCTAGTTTTCATTTAACTTTCGAACTAGTATGTGCGATTAATGTGGCTAATAGGATTAACCTTGGCGGCCTTTCCCTGGTTGAATGATATCACTACCTTCAAAGGCCGATCGTTTTTGGAAACTTGGCGGGTTTTTCTACCAGTTTTGGTTTTGGGTGGATCGGTATTACAGCCAAAAGACCGAGTGAAGCCTATTCATGCCTGTATTACGTCGCAGTATGAGGATGTGTGGTTTCAGAGTGAAAAAGGAAGGCCGTTATTCACGGTGCATCCATCTGTTTCACTTCCAAAAAATAAACAAATTTACTACAGACGTGGATGGAATGGTGACAGAAGCGGGCGGACCCACTAACACTGCTCCTAAACTACAAAATGGTGACAAGGGGATCAGAAAGTTAACTAATCATAAAGGGCGCTTCAAATGCCTCTCAAGGGGTTCCTTACAGAGAAGTCGGCGAAACCCGGCAAGAGTAGAAGACCCACCCGTCTCCTTGCTAAGGCCGTTCCAGATCGGAACAACCAGGACTGAAAAGAAGTTTCGACAACAGTTCGACGACAGTTTCGACGATATGGGGAACACTAGTTTCCAGTCATGACTGCGGGTGCACCTCAAGCGAGCTGCAAAATCAAAGAATGGGCGATCGATCAACCCTGACAAGGCACCTGAGAATCTTAAAAGACCAAGATTAGATTGACCCAAAGTTGACGGAGCTCGGACAACTCCAGGCCGGTTCGGAGCAGACGTTCACCATACCCGAGGTTTCTCATCCCTGGTAAACCTTTCATAAAACGGTGCTAGACTTTCTCAAAACGGTCAAGTGTCGTCAGCCAGGTAAGGGGACCAAACTGGAGCAGCATATTCAATAGGACGCACGAAGATCTTAAACGCCCAGACCTTAGTAGGGATGTCGCCAGAGATATAGAATGACATAGTATGGTCACCATTACATTACCTGTGGAAAGTGCCATTTTTTAGGTGCAAGAATGAGTTTTTTTTCTTTTTATTTCTTAATTTTTAAAAGTTTGAACAGTGTTTTATTTTGACGTCCCATTGTCTGAGTTTAAAAATAAACGTCATGACCAGCTCCCCAATTTATTCCAACCTCCCCCCTCCCGACGATAATAATGATGACCAATTCCAGTTCATTTTAAACAGTTTTCGTTAAGTATTTTTTGTGTCGACACTTGTCGAGACTTTACCACTAAATCTTTACATCGCCTTGGTCTTGGCAGTGTCGAGCCAATGTCTACTACTACTATAAAGTGGGTGTTGGACTGTCAAGGACTTATCAAAACGAAACCGAAACGTGAGGAGATTTACCTCGACCGAATCTCCAAGCCATTCAAGTTCTCATTACAACCCAACGATGTAACTCTTCCGCGCAGTTCTATTGTGAAAACAATGGCAAAATATAAAGCTACTAGCATCGTACCCGACGTCGCCCAGGATTTGTTTGACCCGTGGTTGTTTCCCAGTATTTGTCGGTGCTGCCTGGTCGTTCACTGCAACAGTCAATTTTTCTTTGTGTAACATTCCCCCTTTTCCGTCAATCCTCTCCCTCCGCATAGCAATATCGTAATGAAATAGTGGCTGTGACATAAGCACTGCCCCACCAACGGGCATTCCCCGTTCAGGCCCCTCCCCACTCCCAGTAGCGTGCAAAAAATAACTGTCGTACATGACGTCATTTAAAACATGCCTTTACGATGACCGCGCAGAGCAAATTGTTAATCGAGGTAACAATGTGCCAATTTCAACTTGTTTTCAGAGCAACAACGTCCGAGTTTCACCTTCAAGCCAAAGAATTGACACACTCGCACGTTTTCATTGTTCCCCTTCCGGCCGTGCTTATTAGAGTTCGTTTGCGCACGAGAATTTCAGAAAATTGGACAGGAGGAGGAGGCGGAGGTGGCTGATATTTGGAGGCTGATATTTATTTATTTATCGGGGAGGTGGCGGCGGAGCGGCTAACCATGTCAAAATGTTACAATGCTGCAACATGTAACAATACGGTAACAATAGGCGAGGCGCACAATATCGAATTATAGTTCACTCAAAGGGTTCAAAGGGTTTAACGAGCGCTAACCAATCCTGGTCATCTGCCCGAAGCCCTAAGACCCTATGCCTGCAACAGCCAGATTCCCAGGCGGTCACCCACCCAAGTATCAATCCAGCCCAATGCTGCTCACTCGAACAAGAGGCAACGATGGTTGGGTGCCGGGCAACTAACATTGTCGTTGACTTAGCTAGCTCGTTGTGGAGAACCAAAATTAAATGGTCATGATTTTTCCTTAAATCTTCAAGTTTTAAACCGTAGGGTGCGAAGTCTTGAATTTTGCGGCCTCAAAATTGGGCGGCCGACATGACTGAGTGACCTATTTACTTTTTCAATGCGGGCTTCGGGAAGCCAGTTGAATTGTTTCCGCGATTGTTGCCACGATACTGAAACAATGAGATGAGATGAGATTATTTTTGATTTTAAAAAAGCATTTGAATCGGTGATCCACGAAAAGTTAAAACTGAAGCTTAAAATTCTGGGATTCGACGGAAAGCTTCTGGATTGGATTTCTGCTTTCCTGAATAAACGAACACAACGTGTACTTTTGGGTAAGACTGTGTCTCCACTCACAGAAATTATTAGTGGGGTGCCACAGGGTTCCGTGTTGGGCCCTCTCCTCTTTGTCTTTTTTATGAATGATCTTAAATGTGAAAATCTTGATATTCAACAAGGAAAATTTGCAGATGATCTAAAAATACATGCAAAAATCACAAACTCCCAACAACATGAAACATTACAGTGTAGTATTGATTACGTCGGAAATTGGGCTGATCAGTGGCAATTGCCAATATCAATCTCTAAATGTAAGTGTTTCCATATTGGCAAGGGAAATCATGACTTTGAATATGCCTTACAAGGGGTACTTTTACCGCACGTCGACTCAGTAAAAGATTTGGGTATTTGGTTTAACAGGGACCTTGGTTCAACCATGCATTGCAACTACATTGCAGCCCAAGCAAATCGTCGTTTGGGACTGGTAAGGCGGGTTTTTACCTCAGGTTGTGCTAACACTAAACTATGGGCATTTAAGGTCTATGTGAGACCAATTTTGGAGTATGCGAGCCCTGTTTGGTCCCCCAACTTACTGAAGGATATTGACAAATTGGAGTCTGTCCAAAGGCGTTTCACTAAATCTATCCCAGAGCTGTGCCGTCTGCCTTATAGTTTACGACTGAAGAGACTTAACTTAGACTCCCTCGAGCTGCGTAGATTGAAGACTGACCTGATACTAACTTTCAAAATTGTTAAAGGACTATTTGATCTGAGCGAGATTACTTGGACCAGGGGACACAATCTCAAGCTTGTTGTGCCCAGATCGAGACTGGCCTGTCGATCAAATTTCTTTGCAGTGAGGGTAGTTAATGCTTGGAACGCGCTGCCAAATGATCTAATTAATTTGCAAGGTGTAAACTCCTTCAGAAGATCGCTTCATAAAGTGGGTTTTCTCAAAAGAAATTTTCATAACATCTAATTTACGCATTTTTATTTTGACAATCGGCCTTATTTATTGGCCGTGTTCTTTTCTGTTCTGATATCATTTGCTTTTTTTTAGGCGGATTATTAGTGATCAATCCTTGTCCTTGCTTCGCAACAAAATTTTTATTTTTTTTTTTACGTGAAGCTCTACTTACGTTAAGACTTTTAAACTCTTTACATTTTTTACGTTTTTTATTCATTATTTTGTTTTTTGACAAATGGCCATCCACCCTTCTTCTTTTCCATTCGACTGGCGATACCATCGGGGACCTTTGTGTCCCTGGCAGGTCTAACCTTGGTGGTAAGGCAGTTGAGATCCTAACCCACCCTTCCTAATTTGATCCCACCTTTCCATTGGTCATGCAATTTTTAAATTTTAATTTTTACCTATACGCAAGCTTTTGAATTTTATTTTGTATTGTTTTACTTTCCACCTTCGCATTCCCTATCTACCATGGTTTTTTTTTATTATTAGTTTTTATTTACACACGTCTTAAATGCAGCCCCTATTAAGGCTGGCAGTCAGCGATCCCCGTGATCCTTGCCAGACCTGTTGCTCCAGCAACAAAATGATTATTATTATATTACAATCCAGAATCAACTACTCATCGAGATGACGCATGCTAAATCCAGAAATACGCTAATGTGTTGCCATCAAAAAATAATCATGGGAAAAACCTTCGGCGGGACCTAAACATAAGTATCCATTTCTAATGTTCCGTTTTTTCGAAAACAAAAATCGGTGGACAGTGGACACATATAAAATGGAAGCGAATAAAGCCAACAAATTAACTGAGCCAAAAATGGCTTTGCCGTTTAGAAAAAAAAACATTAGAACTCGTATCCCCATACTCACAGCCCTGAAGGTACACGAATAAAAACGAATCAGAGTTCACTCGAACGCAACGAACTATAATTTGAACTCCAATTCGCAAAACGTAAACCCACAAACACACACAAAATAGACGCCATAAACAGCAAAACGTTACAAAATTGAAAGATAAAAACGCAAACACAAAATGAACACAAATTATAGTTCAAATTATAGTTCGTTGCGTTCGAGTGAACTCTAACCGTTTTTATTCGTGCACCTTCAGGGCTGTGAGTATGGGGATACGAGCTCTAATGTTTATTTAAACGGCGAAACCGTTTTTTGCTCAGTTAA
>JAHWFP010095631.1:0-28677 GCA_023313725.1 Lithobius niger | reverse complement strand
TTTTCCGTATAACTTTTGTCAGCAGGTCTTTTCCTAGTATGTTTTTTTCAGTACGTTTGTGTTTTGTTGACGTTTTACCTTGGACACAAAACAAAAACACTGAAATGTTTTCCCAGACCTTTCGTCACCCCACACCGGTTTTTTCTTTCTTCCCTGGTTAGTTTTTCAAGACTTTTTGCCAGCAGGCCTTTTTTTTTCCTGATGTTTTTGCCTTGAACTTTTTCCCCTCAGACTTTTTTAATTTTTTTTGACCACAAACTATGAACTCTTTATTTTTTCGTCTCCCCTCTCCCCCTCCCCCCGGAGAGGGGTATCGAAGGATATTTTTTTTACGTTTACGTGCATTTTTGTCGTTAATCAAATAAACCGCGTTTCTTTTAACAATTTCTGCAGTTTTTCCTAATTTATTTGCCTTGGAGGGGGTCGCAGTGCCCTCCGGCCCTCCCTTGAGCCCTTCCTTGCCCCCCCCCCCCCCACCTTTCCCGGCCGGTAAACCTGGCCCTTTCTCGCCCTCCAAACCGCCCCCCCCCCCTACCTCCATCCAGGCTCCTTTCCGTAACGACAAATCGAAAGCCTTCGTCGAGAAAAGTTCTTCAAGACTGCTACCCCTGAAAGTCACTCATCCAAAGTAAAAAAAAAGAAAGAAAAAACGAGTAAAAGAAAAAAAGAAAAAGAAAAAAACGAAATAAAAACAGCTTGCTTCATGTGACTTGTCTCCTCTCGAGAGCACCTTTTATTGGAAAATCTGTATAGTTGACAGCTGTGCGCTGTTAAGGCTTATTGTTCGCTGGGCTGGGCTGTCGTGTTCGGGTTGCCCTGACAACAGACTCCTCTTCCTTCATTTCCCCGCCTCTTTTGCTGATGACGTCGTCGTTGAATCAGAACTTACCCCCACCCCCCACCCCCCAAAAAAAACTGAAGGAATATTGGCAAGGTACTCCTGGTTCTGCAATTTTGTGTAGTCCATGATATTAAAATCAAAGAATGTTTTTATTACGCTGCATGGTCAGTTCAGTGCAACTGATGTTAATAACGATATCACTACTTTAAAAGGCTGACCCTTTTGAATACACGACGGCCTCCTTAGACCAGTTTTGGTTTTTACGTGGATTACAACTACGTCACGTGCTCATTTCACGGAATGTTTGAGCATTCTGAATTTGAAAATAGATGGTTGGAGAGGGAATAGAAAACGCACCCAAACGGCAAAGAAAGCGGAGCCCGCTCCATTATGTCGCCAGTGGATGTGATGACTGCCCTAGTTATTTTTTCTTCGATCAACGAATTGGGAGGGGGGAACCACATAGCCTGTGTCATGATAAGATTAACGGAAAAATCGGAATCATATTCCTAAATCTTTTAAAGCAGGTCGTAAAGCCTATATGTTAAAAAAATCATGGTCATCTGAAAATGACGCCATGGTGATCTTGGTAGTTTTGCTGCGAAATCAAAGGCGGACAATTGGCAAGTCCAGCTGAGATTATGTAGGCATCGGACGAGCTGTAAGTGATGTCATGGTGATCTTGGTATTCTTGCTGCGAAATCAAAGGCGAAAAATTGGCAAGTCCAGCTGAAATTATGAAGAATCGGACGAAGTGTAAGTCATGTCATGGTGATCTTGGTATTCTTGCCGCCAAATCAAAGGCGAAAAATTGGCAAGTCCAACTGAGATTATGAAGAATCGGACGAGCTGTAAGTGACGTCATGGTGACCTTGGTACTCTTGCTGCGAAAGCAAAGGATGACAATTAGCAAGTCCAGCTGAGATTATGGAGGAATCGGACGAGCTGTAAGTGTCGTCATGGTGATCTTGGTATTATTTCTGCGAAATCAAAGGCGAAAAATAGGCAATAAGTCCAGCTGAGATTATGGAAGAATCAGACGAGCTGTAAGTGACGTCATGGTGATCTTGGTACTCTTGCCGCGAAATCAAAAGCGGACCACTGGCAAGTCCAGCTGAGACTATGGAAGAATCAAACGAGCTGTACGTGACGTCATGGTGACCTTGGTACTCTTGCTGCGAAATCAAAGGCGGATAATTGGCAAGTCCAACTGAGAACTCAGCAAGTGCAGTATTAAAGGCCGTTATCGAGGCTGCCGCACTAAAACTGTGGCGTAAAGTTGCTAATCTCTATTTCCCTATGCTTACTACCACACCCAATGTTATGTCAAAGTCGGAGTGACGCCCCTCAACCCACAAGCACATTTAAAAAATGAAGACAAGTGTTGTGAAATACACCTGGCATGCGAGTAAAAATAGCTGCGTCCGCTATAGACGTATTTAGAACGCTCCTGCAGCCTTAATGTTGTCTACAAATCCTGAATTCCAAGATAAGGGTGGATTCCTGGCAAGCAAAAGCAATTTACCCGAACTTATTCACCTTTAGGTCACGCTGTTCTAACGTGATAACGACGTACCAAACAAACACTGCGGTTCAGAACGTCTCAAATATAGATCAAAGTCACCATGCTACGGAGCACCTTGCACACACCCTCCTGTTCAGCAAACTCTTCTCAAGGGACCCCCACTTCTTTTCTCTTGATGAATCTTCTTCAAGACAGGCGGGGAAGGAAAGAAATGGGGAGGGGGGGGGGGGGAGGGGTAGAAACCATTTTCCTTATTACTTTCATAGAGCAATCAAACAAAATTAAAGCCGTATTTAAAGGTCTTTTGGGGAATTAGCTGCGCGTCTAGAACCAGGCAAACGAGGTTTTTGCTCCTCTGGGATGATATTGATGACCTGTCGAAGATGGCGCATGAGCAGAGAGATGAATTTTAGTATTAGGGGTAGCGAGAGATGTTCGGGGGGGGGGGGGGGGCGAGCGATGTTTCCGTTTTTTCAGTCTCGATGCGCTGATGGCCAGGGAGGGTCGGGGAGGACGTAAAGACTTTGATTAAATTCCTCTGCAGACAGCGTCATTGAGTCGTGACCCTTTTCACATTCTATTTTTTTTAGGGGTCGGCGGAGGGGGGAAGGGGTTGCTTTGAAGATAACGTAAACTTTCGACTTTCTCTATATCTATAAAGAAGGTTGGTTGAAAATATTTTGTCGTGTAGCTGGAACGAAACAGCTGGACATATACGAAAACATGAAGACGGGTTCGGTAAACGAAAATACGAATGGTTTTTCGTTTTTGATTAAAAACTGGATCGTCTAATTACATAGAACTGAATCGAATGTGTTTCGGATTTAAAAAAAAAAGAAAGAGCGAGCTTTAGGAGAATTCGGAAGATTTGTACTGTCGTTTTTCAGCGACAGTCCTTTTTTTTTTTACACTACCTAAAGGTAGAAAAGATAATTTAAAAAAAACTAATTTAAATAATTAGCAAGTTGGAACAGCGACAACCTAGTCGCTACCGGTCTTCTGTACACTTCCGGCCCACTTCCGCGCCACTTCCGTTTCATACTTCCAGTTTTTTTTTTTGTATTCCTTTAAACTGATTTTTTGGCCGCTGAATCTAATGGTGAAAACCGTTTGTCTCTATCTGGTACCGTTCCGTAGATGACGGGCTCACTTGTCGGCCACTTCCGGTCACTTGTGGGCCACTTCCGTTTCATACTTCCGGTTTTTTTTTCATTCCTTTAAACTGGTTTTTGGCCGCTGAATCTAATGGTGAAAACCGTGTCTATCAGGTACCGTGACGGAGTTGAAAAATGTGACGGGCGGACGGACAGTGGGATCCGGCACAGAGCTGAGCATTTTTTGGTATTTTGCTGTATTTTCTGGCCTTGTAAAATGACGTTGGAAACTTTTTTTTATATAATCAGTTTTTATGACTGCTAATATACGTAGAGTCACGTAAATCTTTCAGTTTTTCATAACTAAATACTTTTTTTTTTAAACTCCTGCTGCTTTGTCAGAAATGCTGTTAATTTCAAGCAGAATACGGAGTTCGTAATTGTGTTTACTGTTTATCTTTACTGATTTTCGTGATGTCAATACACGTCTGAGCTGAATCTTTAAATTATAGAGACATTCCCAGTCCACCAAAAAGCACTTGTCTGTTACAATCCTTGAAAAATGAAAAGTGCTCGGATCACGGCCAAAATCGGCATGCGACCGGGGACACGATGCTAGAGTGGACGCCCCCAGAAGATGGGCGCCCTGGCACCAACCCTGTTTTGCTGGTGACCCCAGAGGCATTTTTCGTAGCATTACGGAAGGTACGGAAATACTTTTTGAACAGTTGTAAACACAAAAAGAGCTAAGTTTAGTCAAATTGAATTGATCTATCAATTAATGAACTCTTCTTTTTTATTTTTCCATTTGTTACCTTGTTATTTTAGTGATTTAAGGGAGAAACAGTAGAAGAAAAAAGTATTTAAGATGAAAGATGGGTCCTCGACCTCGAAATGCAGCCATGCAGTGGTAAATAGTTGTACCCAAATGCTGTTGTCCAAGCTCTATCTTAAATTTGAATTAAATTCTGTGGACAACGGCTCTCTAGTTGTTTTTCTGGTTTTGAGTGTATAAAAAAAGTCAAAGATATAAATGCAAAACGTGACTTGGCCAATTTGCCGAATAAGCCTTCAAAAGGCTATGGGAGGTCGACTCACGCCTCTGCACATCCCCCCCACCCTCCTCCAGCAGGGTTCGTGAATCTTACGTAACCAGGTTACAGAGAGGAAATTTAAGAATTGGGGAAAACTAGTTAGTAAATGAAGGATGTATACTCCATCAAATTTATGTTAGTAACTCTACTAAAACCGCCTCAAATTTAATCAAAAGGCTGCGTAATAACACTTGTTGTCGTACTTTCCGTGAGTCGATGCCAACGACATCTTTCGGTAGTGCTACAAAGTACAAAGATGGCCAGCATTGGGCCTACTAGCATCCGGTTACCGATCGTATAGCTATGCGTCAGCATGACTGTATCGAAGGCAAGAGTGGACCCAAGAGACGGATCGAGGGGGTTACGGGACCCCTCCAAAGTAAATAAACTTGGAAACATTGCCCAAATTGATGGAAAAAAACTTATTAAATTAATATAAAACTGCATCAAAACACAAAAATCACCCTGCGGCCCACTCCAAGATATCGTAATGGGTCCGCCCTCTTTAGAAAGCCATGGTTGTATGCCACAGTTGTGGAAACTTACAAGACACTATTTTTTTTTAAATGGTAGTTACAGTTCTTCAAATTTTGGGGAAATTCTTGTTCGGTTACTGGGCTGCTTGTAAGATTCTCGAGGCCCGCCCTCCAGTTACGCCGCTGCATCCTAATAAAAAATAAAACTCCCAAGTAGTAAATAAAGAAAGAAATCACAAGGTAAAGGGTAAATGAAGCAAGCAGTCCGCATTAAAGACTGGCCTTGTGAGGATACACAATACACTAGTCTGAGAAAGCTACTACTATTACTACTTGCATTATTTCTAGTGTGGAGGCCAAGAAGCAAAGTTGCTTTCCCTCCTTGTATGTTCGTTTGTGACCTTTAGGTCACCATTGAGAAAGATTGAACAGCTACTTAGCTCGGCTGGAGCCTGTAGCCAGTACCCGCCCCGGTAGCGCAGTGGTTAGAGGGCCCGGCTAGTAAACGGGATGTCCTGGGTTCGAGTCCCAGTCAGGGCAGTAGTCTTTTCTTTCTTTCTCAGACTAGTGTATATTGTGTATCCTCACAAGGCCAGTCTTTAATGCAGACTGCTTGCTTCATTTAAAACTCCCAAGTTTTATCAAATATTTTAGTTAACCATTTCCACTGTTGTAGACTTTAGCATCCCATTTCACAACGATTTGTGTCCAATTATGGAATTTGTAGTCACATTCTTGTGCACCCTGCAGATATCGACTGTGTTTTCTGACGTTTTTGACAATTTTTTCCATGACCAACGTCTCAAACGATGGGGATAATTAACACTATTATAATAGCAATGTTTAATCACCCTTAGGCTTTTTTTTTTCCTCGTCTCACAGTCTTCCGAACGGCAGAATCGACAAAAATAATTCAGGTTGCCAAGGCCGCCCTAAACTCTTTTGAAGAAAGTTTGGAGTATAATCTTCACGTTCCAAACCGACGATTTAACTGCTTCTGCGGTCCCGAAGAACCGATTGATATCGACAAATCTCCCGAGTGTCACCCGCTTCCTTACCCCCTATCCCCCCCCCCCTCATTACTTTTCCAACCACGGTCACGTGACAGTTTCCTATTACTCTACTTGCTACCCACAAGCCCATCCACCCCTACACTGCCTCCTCTTTCCCCACCCTGGGCTCTTCGTCCTTACCCTAACGTAATTGGTTTAATGAATCAATCCTGGGTGATTTGCATGATGAGTTGTGTGGCGCCGGGGGGGGGGGCCGTGTAGGGGTGGATGGGCTTGTGGGTAGCAAGTACAGTAATAGGAAACTGTCACGTGACCGTGGTTGGAAAAGTAATGAGGGGGGGGGGATAGGGGGTAAGGAAGCGGGTGACACTCGGGAGATTTGCTTGTTGGGTTGTCTGCCCCCTTCCCTCCCCCCCCCCCCTTAAAGTTGTTACTAGTTAGCTAGCACCTCTTAAACCCAGAATCCTGTGTCGCTATCAATTCCACATGGTAAAAAAACAAACAAGTGTCTTTACCTACATAATGTAATTTAGCTTTATCATTCTTTGATAAGCGATTAATAGGTACTTTTTAGTGTGTCAAGGTGTGTGATTCAGGTTTTTAGTGGGTGCTATTTAGTTGTGATCTCAGTTTAATGGCCGTCTGTGAGACGGGGGTCAGGCTATAATACTGGGCGGCCTGAAATGAAGCTGAAATTGCCGCGAGGCCTGAAAACAATGGTGTTTTTCTCTTTTTTCGTCGTACCCTCAAGGCTTTTGGATTGGGTGTGACGTGGGATGGGTGGGGGGGGCTACTAAGTGAAGGGCCCATAAGGATGTTTTCTGTTCGTAGAAGTATTGGTAATGATAGTTTGCGTAACCAGTTTAGCTAGTCAATACCGTATATAGAAAACTAATTTGAAATGCATACGGCTGGTTAAACAGGCCCCCACCTAACCAGTTATGGGGGATGGGGGAGCACTGTAAGCTTCCCCAGCTGGGTCCTGAGCGGAGCCCCCCAAACCTGAAGAAAATTCTGTCGTAGGGACTCATCTAACTTCTGGAGTTTACGTTTTCAAGTAATTCTTAAGTGGTGGCTAACAAAAACACGGACGTAGTTTCTTGAAGCAAAACGTAGGGCCTAAAAAAAGCTTACATTTTATTCTGGAAATGGGGGGGGGGGGGAGCATTGCCGGATCAGCCGCACCGTCTCCATGGCTGGGGGGAGCATTGCCGGATCAGCCGCACCGTCTCCATGGCTACGCAAGAAAGAAAAGAGTTAAAATACAGCAACGAAATGCGAACTTTGTACGGACGATTAAAGCGTTCGAAGCATAGCCGAGTTATTAGGGATTTGGTTTTCCAGCCAAGAAGCGACGAGATCGAATCGTGTCACAGACCTACGTTCGGAGCGGCCTCTCTGGACCTATGTACGTCAGGAGTGGAAGGGATTAATCAATGTCAAAACAAGCGTCTGAAATGTACGTATTTTTTGAATTGGTAGTTAATCAACGTCAAAACATTTTTATTAAATATTTTGTGACCTTACCGTACTTAGGGACTTAAGGGCGCGGAGGATATTGGGTGGTTGGGGGGATGGGGAGGGGGAGGAGGGTCATGAATTTTTTGGACCTCTCGATGCAGGGGGGGTCATACGTTTTTCAGGTCCTTTCAAGACAAGGAATCACAAAAAAAGCTAACCAAACTGGAAGCAAAAGTCATTTTTGTACCTCAAAAATGGCACTTTCAGTAGTCAAAATTTCTAACAACGCCTCCGCTTCCTGTGGGGGGGGGGGGGCGACCCATTATGTGAGTCTACAAGGTTTTGAAGCTAGCAGTACCAATTCTACAAGTATAGTTTTGTTCAATAAACTATGTCGAAAGCCTTGTCCCCAGGTTTCTTCCGTCTGTTATAGTGTCCACGGCCCACCTTGTGTTCGCCCCAGAATGAACACAAATAATCGATTGTATGTTTTTGGTAACAGAGTGCCTTATTGATATCCAAAATAGTTGCTAAAACAATGGCGGCCGTCGATTAGAGCCGCCCTTTCCAGGAAGACGTAGTCGATCAAAAGTTACGTGCAGGACTAAAGATACCCCGCGCACACAATAGGTACGGACTATATATATTATGGATGTGGGCATATACAAGCAAACAGTATGTTTGTCATATATTGTATGAAACTTGATACAAGATGGGTTCAAGGAACATCGGTGTTTTATAGAACATTTTTAACCCTACATGTCCTTTCGTTAAAAACGAGGCACGTTTTCCTTACAACTAGTGGTAACTTGTCGGTGTGGAGTACTACTTACTTAATTTGGCTACAGCACTAATCTTTGCTACAGGGAATTATCTGCAGACCGTCTCAATAGGCATACGAAAAGTACATTTTATTTATTTATTTTTTTTGGGGGGGGGGGGTGGGGGGGGTCACAATATTTTTGGACTTTGAGTGGGAGGAGTCAAGATTTTTTTCACGGTCTCGAAGGAGGGTCATTGAAAATTTGGTGGTCATATTTTCATAATAATGACCGGTCCCTTAATTTATACAAAAAGTAGAACAACAACAAACAGTTGTCAGTGTTGCATTTAACACGAAAACATTGGCGTCGAGGCTTGATTAGTCTTCGTGTTTTTTTGTCCTGACAATTCAGTTCCGGACGTGTAAACGCAACCGTTCCCGTCAAAATCTCCACACAACACTACGGCGGCGCTGCTAAATTGCTTTGGCGGAACTGTGTACACGGTCTGTCTCTCTCTCTCTCTCTTTCTCTCGTGGTGATTACAATTTATGGCCGACAATTTTCATGCAGAAGCGACGACCAATTTCCTTTAATCTCGGACCCGAAATTGGATTTCCTCCCGTTGGATTGGCGCTGTCAAACTCTCGGACTATGAGCCCGAGTGCGAAATTGTGTTCTATCGTTCTTTAACTGTTTAAACTCACTCGGGCGTGTCATTAGGAATTTAAATTAAAAAAAAAAAGAAAAGAAAATGGCCAGTTAAAAAAAAAAGGTAACGGAATCAAGCTGGAAAATTGAACCAGATGGATGGAGTGATGTAGTGCCGCCTGTCGGATGAATTGGATGTAATGACGTTGCGATTTAGGGACTAGCTGCGTACAAAGAGTAATGATAGCGAAGAAGAAGCACCAAGACGCCTTTTTTCTCGATTAAGAGTTACTTCCGTTGTTGGCGATGCAGCGACTGGTTTGGAAATTAGTGTAGCCATCCAAAATGTTATTACTCGTGTCATTACTCTCCTTGTCGCTTACAATTTGTTTAATAATTGTAATGATTTTTGAAACGGTGTAGAGAGTTTGTTTACGTTTGCCGATGGCCGATATCGAGCTGCCGATATGAACGCCCGATTGTTATCTCCAGATCTCAACAATGATTGTGATACTCAAGATGAAGACTTTGTATTTGATTATCATCTTTTGTTTTCAACAATGAAATACTGTTATGTTTAGTATTTAGTGAGCAATTTAGTGTAACCCCACGTGCTGGACGAATATTTGGCTTGGATTTTTAGTTTTTAATTTCACTTCCCTTCTGATCCTCCTAACCAGGGATGAAGAATATATAGGTAGTGCCACTCTTTCTCTCACAACGGTAAAACATTTGGACGAAAGACGTACCAGATTTCAGCGATTTACCGCCAGAGGGCGCTGTCGTCAAGTAACGGAAGCGCAAAGCATCATGGGGATCAAAACTATTTAGCGTCACTAAAACCAACTGATAACGATAAGAATACAATGTTAATCGTTTAAAATATACTATAATTCAGATTAGGACATTAAAATGATTTAAAGAAATATCAGAGCTGGCTGATCGTTTTACTTTATTTAATCCAACATTCAATTTTAAAACGGGTTGTCGTTACGAGCCGAGCTAAGTTTAACACATGGTTTTGTGTTCCGAGAACGCCCGACAAGTCGCGTGCTCATCGCCCGTTTAGGCTGAAGCTTCATCCGTGGTTTGTGTTTATTGTATAACGATCTATATACAGTTTGAATCGAACACAGAATACTACTTCGGATGATGCCCACGCACGAGTATTGCGTCTGTTTCCGCAGGTATTGTCGCTATTTCAATGGTTACCGTGGTAACGACGCCGCCATTTTTTTTTATTTCAAGTTTCGGCTCCTACGAGAACCAGACAAGTGCTGCCCTCTGGTGCCGTTGGTGGAAGCAGGTCTTTCTTTACCCCACGTTTTTAGAAAAGTGTCACTACCTGCTAATCTACCCTGCTCCCAACCGACCCACTCCCGCATTAATCGCCATTTTTGGATGCCTTTTAGGCCTTTTATTTAGAATATTTTCCCTAACCCTAACCCCAACTTAACATCAACCCAGATTAACCCATGCAAGCGTGAGTTGCATCCCGACTCACTTAAACCAAAGCATACATTGCCACTTAAACTTAAATTCTATTCAACTTAAATCCAAAACAAGCCGAACGTTCATTCCTCCTGAATCCTTTTGTGACCCGAACCCTCAATTCAGGCGAGCCCAATAAATCCACCATAATCTGAACCAATTTATGGGTAACATCATTTCATCATAGGTTATAGAAGCTTTGAGCGTTAGGATTTGTATGGAAATTTTATCCAATTTTGGCTATCAACCTCCTAAAACTACCCCATTTGTCCCATCAGTCATGCTGTGAGCAGATTTAGGTAAACCCTGGGCCAAGCCCCCAACAACGTGACGTAAATTCCTATCAATTGATGAGGTTGTATCTACACTTCACAGATATCCCATATCAGGGTATCTACTGCAGTATCGGCTGGACGTTGGATGAAAAATAGCATATGCGACTCGGTTGGACAATATGGCCGCCAAAAGCACCGCTGATGCGAATGATTTGTCTTGTTGCCGCTTTCTGTTAACCGAGGGCGACACCTTCAGTACAAAAGAGACGCTGCCACACATCCTTGGAACACTTTCTGGATAAACGAGCATGTCGCTATTTATTGAAGAGTTACGTGCAGTCGAGAAATGTAATAGCTTTGTGGCAAAAGGCTACAGAGCAGTGACATTTGCCGCCGTATTGGCACCAGTATGAGTTTTGGAGGGCATAACTACAAGGTGCACTTCATAAAAATGGAGGGAAAAACAACGGAAGAGCGAATTTCTTAGGCTTAAAATAACGTTGTTTTCTCCAACAACATAAATTGCGCGTTTTAGGTCTAAGAAATCACTCTTCACAGCATCGGCTCCAGTATGACGCCCTTCTGTTTCTCTCTGCAGTGCCCCTTGCAGCTAACCCATTAAGGCTCCAGCATAGAGTTATATACAATAATACTACGCCGTGTCACTGCTATATACGGAAATTTATTTATTTGTACGTGTACGCTATTTTCCGGGTGATTACTGGGATTAAGTTAGTGAATTACTAAGCTTTTTGTCACTTGCCGCTCTTTGGCAGTAGTTGGAAGGATTCACCGTACAAAAATTCACCGATGCGATTTGCTTGGCCAATTGCCGAACAGGCCTGGAAGAAATGAAATGGGCCAGTCGTGGCGGCCATTTTGTCTACCCCCCCTCCCACTCTTAATATTGTTGTAGGTCGGGCCCGATAGTTTACTTTCCATCCCATAATATCCTTTAGTAGTGGGTCAGAGTTCGTGACGTCACAATGGGCCAGCCAGCAGCGGCCAGTCACCACTACGAACGCTTCTTGGCGCTTCAGACTTATTTTATTCTTTGGTTGCGTAGACTTCCGCACGGAGACGCCATTTTGGGCACGGCTGCACTAAATACGAAAGTTGCAGAATACAGAACCAGGGCTGTACTACAGTTCCAACCGGATGTTGGGTGAAAAGTAGCATACGCGACTAGATTGGACAATATGGCCACCGAAATCACAACTGATGCGATTGATTTGTCCTGTTACCGATTTGTGTTTCACGCATTTAACGCATACAACACTAAAAAAGTATCGATTTGAAAGGTTTCTTCTCGGCCAATGATGTTTGTTAAACGGTTTTATGTGTTTTGCAGCTAAAAACATCGAAAATAGTCTTCTACGTGTGTCGAACATGTTGTGTTATTTCAAACCTTTATTTTTACAGTGGGTAATACCCATCTTTGCCTGCCACCTCGTAAAATGTATTTTTGAACTGCACTCTTGTTTCTCTTCTCTTCACATCTTCATCTTCGTGGATGTACATGAGGTTAAGTTTGCAATCGTAACGTGTCTGCGGATACCGATTGTTATGAGGTTTGGTGACCCCATTGGAAGAATTGGGGTGGGGTGCGGGAGAGAGATGTTTCCCTACAAGCGTTCCGTATCAATTGGCCAGAACCCGCGCTGGCTCAATTTCCTTCGAATCTGTCGTTTGGACCGTCAGACAACGACAGGAGAGAGGGGGGGGGGGGGGACACACAACCATAATGATGAGGCAGCTGGGCTATCAGTCTGTGGTTCAATGGTTTGTGTTCGGTTCAACTCCAGAGACCCATCACCCTGTCTTCCTCGTTTCCCTTCTTCCCCCCCCCCCCAACTCCCCTAACAATGGCATCCCTGTCGCCTGCAGATTGTCAGCTAGCTGCGTCGTAATTTCGTTTGCGATCATATGGACGTCAGATTTAAAGGCGGGCGTTTCACTCCGATTTACGAGCTACGAACTCAGTAACTCAATTTCAGTCTTGTCAGAATGTTACTCGTTGTCCGTATAGTGCCTTACACACTGAGTTAACATCCACTTTTTCATAAATTCTGGTGCCTGGTGAGAACTGTCATCCAATACAGGCGTGTCAAAAGGTATTGATGACCAGCACTCGCAAATTCAGGTGTGTGGGTTTGACTAACATACAATTCAATTATTCATATACACTTCTAAAGCTACTATGTATACCAAGTAGCCTTTGTCTTCTTATGACTGACCGCGTGTCTCCTCCTCAAAATTGCCAAAGCCACTGGTACAAGACCCAAGTAATTTTTGGTGGTTCGACTTAATAGTCAATGTTCTGCTAATCCAAGTATTAGCTAATCCAAACTTGTAAAGCTGCTGGTGTAAAAGCTTTATCAAAAACTTAGTCATTTCGGGTGTTTGTTCGCAAAACCATCAAGTTCGCGGTTTCAGGGTCCATTCAGGCAGCTTAAATTTTCCTGCTTGGTGTAGTTACCTGGTTTAAGGGTAACTAAATGGACGCTCCCGATCTTTCACGGTATAGTTGCCCACCGGTTTCACCAATATCGGTCGCAACTCGTCAAATGGCGAAGGAAATTTTGCAGTTGGCGACTTTTCATTCTGAACGCTCATAACAAACATGCAACTGCAGTAACAATTTATCATATCTCAGGAACCCAAACTAGCTAGAAACGAACGGTTTGTGGTATTGTGTTCAGTGGACAGTGGTACTAACAATTTCTGACAGTTTTCTTCACGTGGCGAGCACACATTGGCGAGCAGATTTCAGAAAATGGCGAGCAGGTTTTAAACATTAGTAAGCAGATTTCAGGCATTGGTTAGTAGGTTTCAGACATTGGCGGGCAGATTTCAGACATTGGCAAGTCAATTTCTGACTTTGATGAGCAGATTTCACACATTGGCGAGCAGATTTCAGACGTTGGCGAGAAAATATCAGAAAATATCAGAAAATATCAGAAAAGTATAGATTACGGACGTCAGCTAATTTTAATCGACTGCATGACTACTTATGTAGTATTTCGCTGCAGTGTGTGGCATTTGTACCATTTTGATAACATCCATCTATGTTGCATCTAACGCTCGAGCATATTGAATCTGTTAGAGTTGGTTACTTCTCGCTATGCCACTTGATACACTCCTGGTCAAATGGAATTTTTTCAAGCGAGAAACGGTTTACGTAAATGAGCCCTCAAGCTTGTTCTCTATCTACTTTCCCAATTCCCTTCTGAATGCTAGCCTGCAGTTCTACTGCAGCTAAAAGATAACGATACAGGTCGTGACACACTTTGCTCTCCATGAATAATGTCTGCGCAAATAAACACTAAACCATAAACAGTTCAGTCATGCTTTTGGCAATCGCTCGTTGGGAGAAATTATTAATGAACGGGACTGTTAGTGGATTGGTGGCATCTCCATACGGCAGAGTTGGCGTCGCGCATAATCAAGTAATCAAACAAATAGTGCAGTTATGTAGTTGTGTTGAAGTTTATTGTGTGCATACATCGTTATAATTTGCAGAACAGGGAGCATCAACATCCCTCAACATTATATTCATAACAGTAGTAATCAATAATGGCGCATCCTTTACATAAGGGCTGTTTGCCAATTTCGTATGTCGACCAATACATTCGCAATGAACATCCGTAGGTGGCTAATGTATGTACTTGAAAAGGTGTGCGATTACGGACGTGATAATGCCATCTAAGAACAGCCACAAACACACAAAAAAACAACAGTTTATCTTCCAGCATCATTTTGTTACATTCCTGCTTTGCGTTCATCGGAGCATAAAACCAGTTACCTCCCACCAAAATGTCGGTGGCAACGGGTCTGAGAAATTGTTTACATTTCCACATCATGTGTTACATTTCTGTGATGCCTTCCTCAGAGCATAAATCAATCGCCTTACAGTGTGCCAATGTTCATGGCAAAGAGAATACAGTCTATCCGGGACACCAGCACGAGTTAGAGAGATCCTTATCTTGTTATGGGCCCCTACGTAATCTACTCTGGTTTGCAATTTCATATGCCTGTTACTATTTGCACGTCTCCATTATTAACAATCGTACCCCTACTTGCACCTTTGCTCCCTGTGAGTGCAAGTATATACAACCGTTATAACAGTTTCTACATACACGTCAAGTGCATGTTATATCACGTTGATCATCACTGGAAATAATTTTAAAACGTCCCGCAAAGGGAAGTCAATGTTACTCACGTTGATCATTATTGGGAATGATTTTAAAACATCCCACAATCAGGTGCGGATCCAGAGGGGGGACGATGGGAGCGATCACCCCTCCTAAAACCGAATCAGACGTACGAGCTGATAATACAGTATTATTGTTTAAAATCAACTTCACTGACTGCGTACATTTATTACGATTCAGACAGATGCACAGTTACAGAAGCATCTCAATTACAGCTTTTTTGCGTTGGTTTTGTCCTTTTTTTATGCTTTCGTCCATTGTTATACAAAAATGTAGAAAGCAAAATAAAAGGACGAACCCAATGCACAAAATCTGTGAAAATGTTAATTCTTTAGTCTCCTGTTTCAGAAATCTTTCTCAATTTTTAAGATAGCAGAATAGCTCGAAGACAAAAAACCACGAAATGAAAAATCGAACAAGTAATCGAATAAGAAATCTCTAAAAATAAAACAAATTTATTACGCCTAGAATTTTTAGTTTAAACAGGAATGAGTGGTATACACAAAGTTTTCTTTTACTGGTAAAAAAAAAAGTAAAAAAAAAAAAAAGAGTGCACTACACAAGTCTAGTTTTCATCTCTCTCTCCCTTCCCTAAAATTTTTGAACTGGGACCACGATTGGAAAATTATGTTTTCGACGCCTAGCTGATACGAAATCGCTCCTCCTAAAAGTTCAACCTGGATCCGCTACTGCGCACAATGGAAAGTCAATTGGTACTGCCAAGAAATTGGGCAGTATCATTTCAGCAAAGGTACCGTCCCATATCACTGTAAGCTTGAGTATCTCATTGAACTCTTAAGTCATGATGTGGCAACCAAACAAAGGACTGGAATTTAGTGGCGGTACTGAGGTACTGAGGTGATGTTAATAGGGTTATAAAATTCCCAAACTTGACAAACTTGGCTGCTAATCTGTGATCCACACAAATTGTATTACACTATAATAAAATCATTATTGAGAATGATTTTAAAACAGCCCACGAGGGGAAGTCAGCCGATATGCGAAGAAATTACGCAATATGACCACAAGCTTGAGCTCCTCGTTGAACTCGACATCTTGTAGTTTTCCAACTATGGAATGGAATTCAATCCCAGTCCTACTTGGTACTGACGTGATGTTGAAAGGGTAAAATTTTCGAACTTGTCATTGCCGGCCACAAATGTGTTAAACACACAAGTTTCATTTGTGAACCTAGCTTGGAATTGCGTGAATACGAAGCATCATAACCCTTGCTTTAAGTCGCAAATCACCTGTCATGTAGGCATCCAACGTTTCATCTAATCCATAGGAGAGATGATGTGGGGAAAATGACTTTATACCCTGGGCTCCATTCAACGAAATCAACAAAATAATCTGGCACAAAGGAGCCAAAACAATACATTTTATCGACAGTCTTCCCCTGAATCAACGAAACCTCGAAACAAAATTCCGATAACAGCCGTGAACAGATTGCTTTTATCCTTAAAACATTTCCATAATGCAAACATTTTATTGGGAGGTCATAACCGCCACCTTCTGGGTTCAGCTCTTTGTTTCATGCATCCACCACAATGCTTAGTAATAATGCATTTGATTTTGGTCGCATTATGGCATTACTATATGACACGGGACTCGTTAACCTAGGGCCGGACAGCTACAGCAAGTGGCGGGCTTGCTCACACACAATGAATAATAAATCTAAAACTACGCTTCACCGATTTCTGGTGCCATTTCTACACAATCGCCAATCCAACCGAGCTGTGGCCGCAGTTCGGGAGAGACGGAATACCCTGGCTTATTATAACTCTGCACGTATCCTCGAACCGAGTTTTGTTCGAAATCCGTTACCGAAACCCGCCGCAAGATGTCGAGCTTGTGTCAACTTTACCAAGAATAAAATCGGAAAACGTTAAGCCGTGCATTTTAAAACAAAATTAAGATGACACCCGATGCGGCAGGCGCGGGTATGTGGAACTTAGCTACAAAGTGTCATATCGCGTTGTGGATAATTCACGGCCCGTAATTATATTGTGGTTGAACGGGAATCGTGTGAAGCGAGGCAGTTCCACTTCTATAAACGTAAGATGTCACACACATAAGCTCCCGAACCTCCCACCCCTTCCGAATAATAGATCGTTCCACAAAGCACGTCTGACATGTCTGCCAAGCCCGGCCGAATTGTATATCGGGCAGCCGTCGCTATTAGTTAGTACGCGCCGCCGCTTTGGACGTTCGGTACGTCGTGGCCCATTTTGCTATCGGGAACGAAATTGCTTCGGCAAGCTGAAGTCATTAAAGTTGTGTGTAATTCGTCTTCTAGTTTGCATGGTTGAGTAGGGTGGGGTAGAAGGAACCGGGAGGGAGTCGGGGGGCGAGAGTACAAGCTACGTGCGTGGAATCGATATATCTTCATATTTAAAGCGGTTTCCATTACGTCATATTACTTGACATTTTGAACAACTGATACGGTTGGAACTGTTTTCAAAAACAAAACAAAAAATAATAAAATCTGACCGCGTTTGGCACAAGGAAAAGAGGGAAAGGGAGTCATTGGTAGAGGATGGAAGATCGAGTTAAATCGGCATCAAAGCAAAAAATGTGATTACTACAAAAAAAAATAACTTACCGACTTTCCCCTGATAAGGTTCATACATGGAAACAGACTGGAAAAAGCACCAAGACAGGCTGTGACGAAGAAGGAAGCTAAAAAAAAAGGCAAAATACGCGTGACGTCATTTGCGTATGGCCTCCACTACTTTACACGCAATAAAAATGACGGTAGCGTCATCTAGTAAATCACTACTGATCTGGCCCATAACGTCAGGTGCAAATTATCATAACTCAAGCAAACCTATGCACTTATGACTGTATTCATACCAAGCGGTCGACAGATGGTAAAAAACACAGCATCATGATTTATTAATTAAGGCTGTATTCCTTGTCCTCTATTCCTCAATGTAAATTGATACAAGTTTGGTGTTAGTTCATTTAATGCTCCACTGGTTATGTGTTCTTAGCCATTAAAAGCCACCAGTTAGGCCATGCAAAGTTAATTATTTGGTTTACAGGTGCGCGGGTCAAAATTTTTTATCTGAATCTTGGTCCACCCGCTAAAAAATCGTTATTCTGCCAATTTTTTTTACCGATTTTGACATTCCAATAGACCATTTTAATCGGCTCGAAACGAGCTTTTCAGTGGTGCTAATTTCAACATAAGTTATGTGGAAAAAACTGAAGAAAAAAAAACCACTGAATACTAGGTTGAAAAATACAGGTAACTTTATTAGCAAAATATGTTAAGGCTTAGCTACATACTCTTTCAGCTTTGAGTTGAGCTAGATACATGTCGAAGAAACGTGGACAGTTAAATTAAATAAAATGCCTGGTTGCCTGGTGATTCAATTTGCACCCTCGCCTGTAAACCAAATAATTTTTTTGAGAGATGATGTGTGGAAAATGACTTTATACCCTGGGCTCCATTCAACGAAATCAACAAAATAATCTGGCACAAAGGAGCCAAAACAATACATTTTATCGACAGTCTTCCACTGAATCAACGAAACCTCGAAAGAGTTCACCATTGTATGTTTCCTAATCCAGCATTCGCCCATACAATTTGCACGAAGACCACGTAGTTTTTTCTTCTTCATTTTCTTCATCGCTCTTAACTCCCCTCGACCTCTTTTGACGAATCGTACCATTTCGAAGTCAAGTCAACCCCCTCCCCGCCCCTTGCATGCTAAGCCATCAAGTATTAAAGTGTTTGTTCATTGGTTTTCCGTAAAAGAGTGTACCTTTAGAACAGAGAACCCTTTTGCGTAATTAATGAGAAGGAAATGTTCGGCGGAATGTCTGACTTCGGAACTCTCGCTCGTTCGACTCTCTTTCGACTGCTCCCTCGGGAAAGTCTCGAGAGTCTTTGTTCTGCTTTTACAAAACCAAAAAGAGATCGTCTAAGACTTTGACTAAGTGCATTTTGGCGTTGGACATCTTGCAAAGGTTGGCATTTGTTGTGCCGAAACTAAATCTTTCGCCTGGAGATGAAGGAAAACATCTTAAATGTAGGTCTGACTGCGTCACGTCTAGCTGTTAAACTTGAGTATACGTAAAACAACGCGTTTGTGCGCACACTGTCGATAGCATTGAAATGCAGTTGAAATGTGTCTGGATTTATTCACGTCATGACAAAAACCTTTTGCCGAAAGTGGCCACCTGATCGGATTTTCCAAGATGGCGGATCGCTAATCCATCCTTCACCATATTACGTTCCAGTTAGTTACACTACCCTGGCAAACTATATCGGATTTATAACCTGATGGGTGACATCCCGCACATGGCCAATGCGCGAGAACTACGTCAAGATGACGTCTAGGCCAATGACCAAAGGCCAAGACGCCATCGAGGCGTAGTTCGAGCTGATTGGCCATGTGAGGGATATCGCCGATTGGCTCATAAATCCCATACAGTTCGCCCCGGGTGGTATAACTAATTTATCACTCGGTCCCATAACTTTCGAAATGAAAAAAAAATTATTGGGATAAAAGGGAAAGTTCGCCTTCATAGCAGTATTGCTTGTGCAAAATTTGTTTCGTCACGTTTACGTACTTTCGTACTGATGCAGCCAGGTTTGTGTCCGACACCAATTGAGCTAGGGGGGGGGATCTTTCGTGTCTTAAGGGTGGGATTTTCTTTATAAACAAAAGAGCGTAGGAGAAACGCTTTTTTTTATTATTCAATGGACTGATGTCTATTATCTTGTTGAACATCACGGAAACTTCATCATGCAAACTTCCTTCACCTCCTTTCGTCATGTGACATCACCGCACTTTCTGTAGATAGCATCCATATCACCGCACTATACTGTGCTGATATATTCCATGTGTGGCAGTATGAATATCACGCACCGTAAAGTGTGGTGATAGGGGACATACCGCTGATCGGTTTTAGCATTGTGAAAGTTAGGGACTGTGCCATAAGGTCTTTTAATTGTGTATTTCAGTTTTTTTATTGTGATCAAAACATGGATACATCTTGCCGAACATTAAATTACTGTATCTTGTGGCTCGTCCATTTACTTTCAGGGGCAAATATTTTGTTTTGAAACTTTAACGATCGTCTGCACAATGCATCCTAAAATGACCGTGACCATGGCAATGTGAACACTGAAACAAACGAGAAAACTTCTGGAAACGAATCTGCCCTTAGCAGTTCGAATCCAGTTGAAATGTTCGCTTCAAAAGTGTGAAGCGAAAGGAGTTAAGGCCATGAGGGAATAAACGTTGCAGCCAAGTTCTCCGATCGATTGGTGTGTCTCCTTTCAGTCGTTCGTTGGAATGAATAATGAACGATGCTCAAGTCCGCGTCCATTTCTGGCTCCAGGGCATTAATAAGGAAGGGAACAAACAGACCACCGCCGATGGCTTGGCCCCCGTGACTGTTTGCTTTGCATTTGTTGTTGTTGGCTTGTTGTGCCTTGTGGGATTCCATAAGTGCGCCACCTCTGTGGCCGTTGGTGGGAAACATTCTGGTTTGTGCTGACCATTTCACGAATTAGGAGCCAACAGGAGAGGGGGCGGGATTTGAATCCTATGAGCTGAAGGGGAATCATTGTTTGAGAAAGAGAAAAGGTAGTGGTTTGATTTGAGGACTCATGACTACTTTTGAAGAATTAAAGGAGATGGTTGGTAATTGCATTGAACCGTCTTGACTTATCAGTGGTCCTGTAACGTCGTGACCGTTACGTTTTTGTTGTCCCCAGTGTTGACCTTGACCTTAACTGACCATAACCTTAACCTTGACCTTGAACCTTGACCTTAACTGCAACAATTTCCTTGTCACCAATCTTATTACGATCTTGAAGTTAATTGCCGCATTTGACTTGTCACCATTATCGTCCTTAATTGCTACATTTTCCTCATCACCAGTCTTATTACAATCTTGAAGTTAAATTGCCACATTCTACTTATATACCAATCTCGGCCTTAACTGCAACATTTTCCTATCACCAGTCTTATTACGATCTTGAACTTAAATTGCCACATTCTACTTATCACCAATCTCGGCCTTAATTGCAACATTTTCCTCATCACCAGTCTTATTACGATCTTGAAGTTAATTGTCACATTCTACTCATCACCAATCTCGGCCTTAACTGCAATATTTTCCTCATCACCAGTCTTATTACGATCTTGAAGTTAATTGCCACATTCTACTTATCACCAATCTCGGCCTTAACTGCAACATTTTCCGCATCACCAGTCTTATTATGATCTTAAGGTTAATGACCACATTCTACTTGTCACCAATCTCGACTAATCCTTTTATTTTAACCTTTAGCAAGCAGTTAATGCTTCATTCAGCGTGGTGTGGCTTGGGCCGGCGTCACCTAGCACGGCCCTGACCTGTCCCTGGACTCCATGGGTTCGTGTATGCTATTTTTGTTCTTTGATTCTAGGCGAAAAGTAAATAGCGTTTTCAATATTTAACCGAGTTTCACTAATCCTTTAGAAGACATTGTTGTAAGCATAGTCACCAGCCATTCCGCATTGTTTTTGCAGTGGTAGCTCGGGTGGCCGTTGCGTCCATTGTACAACACTGGTGTGTGCTACAACTCGTTTTCATTTACGTCGATGTAGATAGTCAAGCATATTTGGGATGGGCTAAGCATTTTTGTAATGTGAAAGCGTTTTTCAGCCACATTTAATCACACTCGGTGATCCTTGCGTGTAATTTGGTATTTAACAGAATTAGGTCGCATTGCTAACGGTAAGGACGGGCGGGCAAACACGAACTAATTTCTTGTTTGTTTGGTTTGGAAATGTTTGAAAGAAGGTGGCAGAATGCGTGGGCGAGCTGTTGCTTTCTCGACAAAATAGCTCGTTAACCCCGGACGTGAGCGTTCCTTTTCATTAGATGCTGGAGGCAGCTGTCAACGAAAGCGGACACTATGACAACCAATTGTTTCTCTCTTTTTTTTTCTTCTTCTTAGTAAAGTGCTGTATTTATTTAGGGATGAGTTCGCGGATAGTGTAAACAAACATCATCTGCTTCTTCGTTATCGGCCCATTCATGGCAAGATTCCCATTGAAACAATTTCTGTGGTGAACACTTGTATAGGGGATTCGATTTTTGGCACTTTTTTAGTTGAAATTCCTGAACACAAAAGAAGTTAAATAGATACAGATGCAAACCTATTTACGTTGCTTTTTGGGCTTATATGTCAGACTGCCGGAGTGGCGAATCGAGCCCACGACCTTTGAAACCGAAGGTCGTGGGCTCGATTCCCCGTCCAGACAGTCTGTATGTATACATGCATGTGTTAAATGCTGCTTATGGATGGTTCCTTTTGGCCAGTATGGCTCAGCGGTAGGACCTCGGACTTTGGTTTCAAAGATCGCGGGCTCGATTACCCGCTCAGGCATCTGACATATAAGTCCAAAAGGCAACGTAAATATGTTTGCATCTGTATTTATTTAAACCTTCTTTTGGCTTTCCGTCTTTAACACACAAAAAAAAAAAGAATTGAAAACGGTTGTAGCGGATTTCGCGTAATTTAAATGTTTTTCTTACTGTTGACATTTTGTTCAATTGTCTCCTCAATTTTCATAATTCGTGAGCAAATTCCCGTTAAAAGATTTTTTTTTAAATAAGTTTCCATGATGAACACTTGCGTATCGTTATTTCATTATTTTTTTTTACCTTATTTGATTGCAACTCTTAAACACAGGAAAATAGATGGGGCCAACTTTCCACAGCTTGTGGCGCGTCTAGGGATTTTTTCGCCCGTTTACGAGCTATTTTTTTTGGGGGGAGGGGGGGTGGGGGAGGGGGTGGGGGGGGGGGGATTCCATGACGGAAGGAGTTCATTTCTGAATAATTTCTTAAGTTAATTTAAGATTAAGGATGTCTGCTTAATTTTGATATAGGAGAGTCAGACTGTCTGAAACCACTTGTTGAATATTATCAACTAAACCACGCGCCAAGACTGTTTGCCGTGACGCGTGTATCACGTGACTGGGTTAGTACACTCAGACGGCGAAAGATACGCTATTCTCGTTCGTCATTGGCTAACTCATGATGACATAACGGCAAATGCTGGTTGGGTACGGTAGCTCATATGTATGTCCATGTTCGACCGAATTGATGACAAACGCTGATTTTCGTTCGCTTCGCTGACTCAATCAGCGCACCTTATGACTAAACCCCCCACCCCCCTCTGCTGCCAATGATCTCCTCTTTCTAACGATCACTTCTATTATATTCTACCAGCCATGTTCATGTTCATGCTGGCAGAAAAAATAAGGCTCAAGGCGTACTTGAAACTACGTCTTTGAGAAGCATGATGTCTTGAAAAGCTATCCCACAATGCTTTCCCTCCTACCAGATCAGCGGTGCCGGCGCCTGCTGCTTGACCTCGAATGTAATTATATCTATACAAGGTGGGTAAAAAGTATCGACCCAGTTGATTTGGCAGCCGCATGATTTGGTTTAGCCACCAAACAACAATCGATCGTTGGTCACCACGGAGGGGGCTACATTTTGAGATCGTCCAGGGGTGCCCCCCCCCCCAACCTGCCCCATTTAAATAAATTTTCCGCTTCCGGTTCCTTTATGAATAGGGCATTGGTCCCAATTTGAGATATGTGCGGCTAGTCAATTCATGGTGAATACAGACAACAGCATGTAAATCGGTCAACAATAGCACGAGCTATGGCCAAAACAAATTAGTACAAATGGTGGCTTCGTTGCATAAAATAATATCCTAAGCAGTTGTGTGAATTGGTTGATTGCATGTAATAATTACAGCGGGGAATATCATACGTAATGAAATTGGTAGAGGTTTGGCTAGCACATGCTTGTGCACATGTTTGTAGCACACGGGTTTTCGACGGAATAGAACCGGAAGTGGAAACTTTATTTAAGGGTGGCAGCAGTGGGGGGAGGGAAAGGGGGCAACCCTGCTTGATTTAAATACTTAGAGCCCTAAGTGTCCATAAAAGGACTTCTTTCTTGCCCATAGATTCCCAGAAAGGGAGGTACCACTCACTAGTTGACGTAGACTGTATATTTATATGGCAGACAGCACATTTGTTGAAACATGTGTTTGTGTTCGAACCTCGAGATGCGGTTCGAGGTCGAACACTAGTCTGTTTGCTACGGACACCTGTACAAACCTCTGCTTGCCACACCCTTACAAATTTCGTAACGTTTGCTATTCCCTGCTGTAATTGCTGCATGAAATCAACCAATTTACACAATTGCTCAGGACACCAGTCTGTTTGGTACAAATACCTGCACTTGCCGAGCCCTTACCAATTTCATTACGTTTGCTATCCCCTAATTATTACATACAATCAACCCATTCACACAACTGCTCAGGATATTATTTTATACAGTAAAGCCAACATTTGCACTAATGTGTTTTGGTCATAGCTCGTGCTATTGTGGACCGATTTACATGCTGTTTTCTGCATTCGCCATGAACTGACTGCCCACACAAATCTCGGATTGGGACCAACGCCCTATTCCTAAAGGAACAAGAAATGAAATATCTATTTAAGGGGGGGGGGGCGCCCCTGGATGATCTCAAAAAGTGGCACCCTCCATGGTGACCAACGATCGTTGGTTGTTTGATGGCTGAACCAAATCACGTGGCTACCAAAGCCACTAGGTCGATACTTTTGACTCACCCTGTACATAGATTTACGAACTTGTATCCACACATATACTCTGAAGAAACAGTATACTGCAAAATTTGAATTGGTTGAGAAGTTATGGTGCATACAGACAGACAGACACAGGATGAGAAGCACCTTTGCTACGCTTCGCACCGCGTGTTCTTAAAATAAATAGGGTTCCTACATTTTTTAGCCACCCGTTGATTTTTCTACTCGTTATAACATTTTGCTAGTTTTAATTCAGCTTAGAAAAAGCCCTACCCCCCTCTACATCCCCCTCCCCCATCTCCTGGATGTACCCATCCTTTCTCATTATCTTAGCAATCGCTGGCTAAACATTCGCTTCGACCAAATCATAAACATTTCTGACAGCAGACCTATGAAACTCGTAATTACTTTCCCACACAGGTTTGGAGATTTCCACCGTTTGGTGTGCCACGAGTTACAGGATTGCTGTATACCAAACCATGTAGTTGATAGCATCGCTTTACATATACAGATTACTTTACCACTTGCGACAGCTGTTTATTTCGTTGGTAGCAGATGGGGGAGTTGGTTGGGGGTCTGGTAGGGAGTTGGCTGGGGGTCTTGGTAGGTTTGGTCTGATTTACAGGTAAACGGTAAGCCAACATGTGTTGAACACATGATAAATGTTTGAAACCCATTACACACTTATCGTCGTGTAGTGGCTACTGCTGCAGACTCGGTAACGTAGCTTCCGTTTTATCGGGGTGGAGACTTAGCCTTTCGTAACTGTTAGTTATATTTTTTTTTATTTTTAACGTTTAAAGCCAGATTTTTTTCTAAATTTGTTTTTTCTTCCGCGTCTGCGTTGTAAACAAACATAATGTTTGTAAATGTCAGAAGTCACCGACGCTTTGCGTGAGGTAAGATTGTTTAATTAATAGTATAAGTAGCATTAGTAAAAGCGGTACCCTTTACTGTAAGGTTTGACCTCGGTCTCCCATGTTAAAGCCGAAATTTCGATGCTTAATTTCTCCGCTGCCTTTTAATAGTTTCCTCTCAAATTGAATACATAAGCTTTGGTGGGCAAGGTGAACACGTGTACCAACTTTTTATTAATTTCCCATTGGTCACTTTGGAGATCTGGACTTGAGCTGGAATCGTGAGTTTCATTTTGGCTTGGACTTCTTGTTAATTCGTTGGACACGTTTATACAATGGTCTCTACAGACTAAACCATTTGTCCTAGAAAGCTCATTTGAAAGAGCTACTTCCGGTGATGTGCCCTTTATAGAAATAGAAATTTCAATTAGTCGAGCCATGTCGGCGTTAGAAGGATCAGTTTTATTGTTTTACATTGTTTTAAACATTGTTATTAGGCAATGCTGTGAGTCAACAAGTCACCCAAACTTTGAGGAAACGTGAAGCGGAAACATTCTTATTACGAATTAAATTTATACAGTGGTTTGACATCACCCTGCCGATTTAAAGTAAAAATGTCCGTTGCGCATTTTGCTTACCAGCCGTAATAACGCGAATAAAAGCCAAAGTCGCTGAAAGAGAGTTGTAGAAACACCAACTTACAAACGAAAGACTTGCACTGAATGAGCGCGCGAAGCGAGCGAAATTCAGTGCATTGCAAGAATTACAGAAGACCAACTTGGTATGTCAAAGTACCACGAAATAGAAAACAAAAACAAGCTCGTTTCATGTTTAAAGTAAGGTTTAACTGATCCGAAGTCAAAACAGAAAAGTAACACAAATAAACTTTCCTGTAAGGTTTCACATACCGCAGTGTTCCTGTACTCTTTAGACCACGTGAAACCTTGCTGCTGTATTCACACGTTTTTACGGTTTTTGCTTTAAAACACGATAGGTTTGATCGGTTCATTCTACTTGGCTAAACGACATCGCTGACAAATAACAAAACCATACTTTTAATGTGCTTCTGCAGGCCTATAAATTAAGTAATTCGGTAGTTCTTGCGACTCCTTGAAAACCTGGTAATGCCGTTGAAAATAAAAATGAAATACCAGTCCTGAAGTCTTGAATATGAAATCTTGAAAAGTGGTGTATGTATCAACAGGATGAACCAAAAAGAGACAACTTGATTAGAATAATGCTGAAAAATTTAACCCCGAAAGTAGGAGAGTGTGTAGCCTATATTATCCACTGAATTATTCTTACAATAATTATTTGTAAATTTGTGATATGGTTTTAATTTTATTTATGTGTCTTATGGTTGAATACAGCAGTAAAGTTTCATGTGGACTAAAGAGAACAGGAACACTGCGGTATGTGAAACCTTACAGGAAAGTTTATTTGTGTGACTTTGCTGTTTTGACTTCGGATCAGTTAAACATTACTTTAAACATCAAACGAGCTCGTTTTTGTTTTTTAATACTGTAAGGTCTGACCTCCAATGTTAAAACCAAACTGTATTTTTCTTATAAAATTTCGGTATTCGCCATGGGCCCTAAAAAAGTTTTAAACTTCAATGGTTGTATACCCTTATATTATTGGCCACGTATTGGTATTATCGGCTATAATGCCTCGAGTGCTTCTATGAGATCGACAATTTGTGTGTTTTTAGCACGAAACTCCTTTCCAGATTTAATTTCTCGAGACTGATAGTCAGGGAAATTTGTTGGAAAGGAGTTGAAGACTAAAACGCACAAATTATGCATTTCATAGAAGCACGAGTGGGATTCGGTTTGAGAATTTTCGTTTTTCGTTCTGCAAAACGATTCTCCGAAGTAATTTCGTTGTACGGTTTCGTTTTCGATTCTCCATGGTCTTTTCAGTGAAATTCAGTTTCGCTTTCGATTTACCGTGGTCTTTTCAGTGTAAGGTCTTTTCATGTTGGTCGTTTGCGGAAAGAAAACGAAAATTCTCGGCTGTAACATCTCAAGTGCTTCTATGAAATCGATAATTTGTGCGTTTGAAGACGAAACTCCTTTCCAGATTTAATTTATAGAGACTGAGACCAAAGATCGAGAGAAAAGCTGAGTGCTAAAAAAGCATAAATTATAGATTTCACAAAACAAGAGTGGCTGGCTATTCGGTGGGAGACTTTTTACTTTCTTTCCGCAACGTGATTCGCCGAAGTTCGATTTTCGATTTACGAAATAATTTCGATTTACGATGTGTAGTTTAACGATGTTTACGATATTTGCGATGTTTTCCTTCGTAGTTCGCCATCCAACCTGTTATTTCGTTTGCTTCAGCGTTGGCATTTGGTATTTGGTAACGTCTGACGTATTATTCGGTGGGATTTACTTGATATCGCTCTTTTGAAAGGCCGACCCATTCTTAATTTTTTGCGAACCTTTTAAAAGTTTTGGTTTGTTTGATGTAATATCACTTCTTTTTTAGGTTTTGTCTCCATTACATTATTTCATCAGATATATTTGGCAATGAATTGGCAGTATTTTTTTTTTGTCATTGTGGTATTTCTGGTGTCATTCGCTAAATATTTAAGAAAACAAACGAAACTGTAGTGACAAGAAATGCGGGTATTTGTTTATTAACATAGTCAAGAACCAAGGGTTTTTTCCTAGGTCACTGCTGTATTAAATTTCCTATACGCTCTTCTCCCAAAAAATGCTTTTCGCCAAACTTTTTACTCGCTTGTATTACCGTCCAATATCATCTTAAACCGGATGATGTCTAAACTTTTCCATAAAAGGGGGAGGGGCAAGGGGAGGACGAGGGAGCATATACTTATACATCTACGCCGTACTTAACCATTGAGGCGAGTCGATTGTTGCCCAGGGGGCTAATGGGTTGAATCCTATTCTTCCCCCTTGTCAGCGTTGTTAACTTGATGGAAGAGCTCGGGCCATTGGTAGGAACGCCGATGTATCGCCGCACAGCCGGCATCGCACGACAAAGCACAAATGGTCGACTTCGGTTCATTTGTCAGGAGCTCAGCGGGTCGGATGGTCGCATTCTTCCGGCCAACAGGAAAGGTACTTTACGTTCTTTCGTTTGCTGAGATTCGTTCAGTCGATGGGGCCAATACACAGTAGAAGCTGAATTCAGCGATGGGTTGTACGCTCTCTGAAAGGCCAAAAGGGACAAAAAACGACTAGTCCATTAGACTGTAGGGGGGAATGGGAGATGGAGAAGTTGATGGATAAGATTGACGTTATTGATTGAA
>JAHWFP010095630.1:45630-75221 GCA_023313725.1 Lithobius niger | reverse complement strand
ATGCTACGTTACTTAGCAACAGTTTAAGTCGCCGCCTTAAGCCTGCTACCGAACTTCGAATTAAGGTAAGGAATTGTTTTTAAATTATATGCACAATTAGCTAAATTACGAATGCCTTATCGTTCACAACGGCAAACTTATTATTGAGCAGTAGGACCTCATTATCATTATCATTAACATCTAAATTAAACGTTGCAACCAAAACTTAAATGACGCGGCTTTCCCCGAGCCTCACGCAAGATTTGCGACAGCATCCGAGTTAATGTCCACCCGTTTATTTACGGGGGATAGACATTTCAAGCAGTTTATACAAAAGCAGTTGTTAACTTTCAAGACTTCAAGACACAAAGTACAAAGGAAGTGCTTGGCAAGAGCGATCGATCAGCCTAGAAAATTGCTGAGCGGAGATGCTTAAAGTCATCTGCACATTCCAGGAGTGATTGGTCGCTCTGCCCATAAACATTCCTTTAAGAAAAGAACTAATAATATCGTTACGTTCTTAATACAAATCATTATGAACATGAGAAATGTTTATCTTACAAATAGACCTAGCCCAGTTTGTGTGACAAAAATCACTTAGGCTTTTAGCAACTTGTTGAAAATAAACCAACAGGAGGTTCCCCATCCCAAAACATGCAATTGCATTTTTTACTTGCAAAGAGTAACTGAGACGAGTCTGGATGTAAGCTTTGAATTCTTAATTATCGTTGGTGGTACAGCCAGCTTCCCATTTAAAAAGACATCTACTTGAGAGAATAAAGGTTGAAGTAACAAGTTCGTATAGCCTAACCTATATTGTCAGTTTGAGTGACTGTCAGGTTTTCTTCATGACCTTGTAGCACTTTCACCTTGACATAAATTAAAGTTTGAGACAGGTCCACATAAGAGTTGCTTCCAGCAACGGTAAAGTCCATCACCTGGTCGGCTGACACACAGGTACCAGGGGGTGGTACTATACATATTTAGTTTTTAGTGTACCGAGTTAAGTAGGCCATACAGAAAACATGTTTTGATCGTTCTCTTCTTGTTATGTTTGTTTATTTGTTTTGACTTCTAATTGCCTCAAACGTTTACGTTTAATCCTAGAGCCACACTGCGCGCCACAGCATCTCCCCCTCCCACATTACAATTTTTGTTCAAGATCAGACATCATAATGCTAGCAGTTTCTTTTGCCTTTGTTTGGCTGAATCCTTGAGGTTCATACCATCTAGTACGTCACCTCCTATACCCACACCTGAGTGTTTATCTTCCTATCTATCTATCTTAAAGTAGGTATCTATAGTTTTTAGGGAAGGTATGGCTTGCGTACCAGGGATGAGAACAAGGACCCCCATCCATGTCCTTTTTGATGCACTTGTCCCGAGAAGACAGGGACCCCACCACAGCCCAGCCTTGGTAAAAATCCGTAAAACGACAAGACTGCCTCATGATAACATAATGATTACGTACCCCGCTAAGCTCGCCCCTTTATGCAAAACTGACAGCTACTCTACGTGTTGATTCGAAAGGAAGGGGGGGGGGTCGCAGCTGTCAGTTCTAATATCTATATTAATATAATGTAATGTTGTGCCTAACAAAGGATAATAATGCAATCTGAAAAATACAGCATTTGTGTCTTCACCTTTCGTTTCCTGAATGCTACCTATTCTTAATAAGGGTGCTTTAACATCACCTACGAATTGAGGCGTAATAATGTCGATGTAAACCCACAAGGAGCCGGCAAACCTACTCTGAAACTCGCGCACATCACCAGTAGCCTCTAAAACGGTAGGAATTCCTTAAAAATGATCTGGTTTGAACCCGAATTTAGTAGGGTACTAATGCGATATTCGGTTACACATATATACCCCCACTTCTGGTCACGTGATAAAGTGGGAGGAATGATGCACTTCCGGTCATCTGTTGAAACGTGGGGTGTCACTTCCATTTTTCATCACTCTCGAAGACTGTGGAAAAGTGCTTTTTACTATCTGTTTTCCGGCTTTCGTCGATGTGGAGGACGGTGGGAAAGTACTTTTTGCTTCCTCCTATGATATCACTTCCAATCACGTGATTAAAGTGGGGGTAATGATGCACTTCAGATCACATGATGAAAAGTGGAGGTGTCTCTTCCATTTTTTCGTCAATCTGGAGGTGGGTGGAAATGTGCTTTTTACTATCTGTTTTTCGGCTTTCGTCGATCTGAAGAAGGATGGGAAAGTACTTTTTATTTCCTCGTATGATGTCACTTACGGTCATGTGATCAGTGGGGATAATGATGCACTTCAGAGCACATGATGAAAAGTGGGGACGTCACTTCCGGTTTTTTGTCAATCTGGAGGAAGATGGCTTTTGTTACCTTTTTTCGATTTTTTTTTGTTATTCTGGACGGGATGCATTTTTTAGGTCACAAACATACGTATCCCCAGTCACGAGATCAAAATGGGAGTGTCACTTCCAGTGGGTAATGAAAAGTGGGGGTATCAATTCCGGTTTTTCATCGATCTGAAGGATGGTAGGAAAGTGCCATTTGCTACCCTTTTTTCGTTTTCATCGATCTGGAGTATGGTGGGAAAGTGTCTTTCAGTACTTTTTTTCATTATTAAATATAAATAACAAAAAAAGAAAAAGCATGGATTCCAGTTCAATAATTTTAACGGGAATAGGTGACGAACTGAGTTGCAATTTAAAAACGCCCATATACCTAGACCCTAAAAGAGAGCATGAAATGGCACTCATCTCCTTGGATACATACTACAGTATTTTCAACGTGCACGCTGACAATAACGAATTTTTGTACACTGTCGATGGTGGAGCGAATTCGATCGAGGTGCGAGTTGTTCCCGGCGCTCATGAAATTTCGGACCTAAATAATTTTATACAGTCTACTTTGAAAGGAAGTGGTCACGAAAAAAATGCCATTGTTTTACAACCGAATCACAATGCTTTAAAAACAAATTTGGTTATAAATAATCTGCTCTACGTCGTTTCATTTCTGGGAGATAATAATTTAGGAACTGTTACAGGATTTCTTCAGGGAACTTATCCTAAAACTCAGCAAGGTCAAAAATCCATGAATATAATGGGCTCAATACAATTTTCGTTCATACCAACATAATCGGGTGTTCCTACGTGAATGACAACACTCAATATTGCATATATGGTTTTTATCTGGAAGTGCCACCGGGTTATAAGATGATAATTTCCCCTCAAAATTTAATTTACCTTCCCGTAACTACCGACAAGATTCGTAATATTCGTATTTGGTTAACTTCTCAAGATAACGAAATGATAAATTTAAACGGGGAACCCCTTACCGTCAGACTTCATCTGAGGTCTAAAAAATAATTTTGTACATAGGCCCTATTAAAAAAAGAATGAGTATTCGAAAGAAAAAAAGAATAATTGGAAAAGGATTTGTCGTAGATAATAATCAATTAAGGGAAAAAACGCAGCATTCATCAAATTTATAACGAGAGTGAGAAGATAAGTTTATCGGAACATTACCTCGATATAAACGAATCTTTACAACAAGATTCTTCCGTGGAGAGCTACGCATTACACGAATATAATCGATAGTAGGAACCAATCTAAACAACATCAATTCGGAAATTAGAATCGTAATTGAAAACCAGGATTTGTTCCTACACGTCGCGAATAGTTATCTTCTGATTTAAGATAGGTTACTGAATGCCGACGGTTCTAGTTTTGCCGATGCGGACGTAGTGTCTCTCATCAATAATGGTTCCATGTACCTGTTTTCCAGCATTAAATATCACTTGGGGGATAAGCTAGTGGACGAGTTAAATTATCCCGGTTATGGGCCTCTCATGAAAGGTCTCCTTACATATGATTTTACCGATCAAGTGTCGTTGCTGGGGAACTGCTGGGCGTTAGAAGCGGCAGAATCTTCCGTTGCTAGTTTGAACAATAACATTGGATTCAAATTACGGCATTCCATCATCGTAAAGGAGATGACTTCAAAAGGAAGCTTCTCGTTCGCAATTCCTTTAAAACATTGCATGGTATTTTTCGAAAATTATGACAAGGTCCTGTACGGTGCCAAGCATATCCTAACGTTGTCTAGGGCGAGCAATAATGATGCTGTATTCAGGGCAGCTGCACCTAACGTTCCTGGAGACTACTTGATCCTGTACAGAATGGCTCAAGAGTTTAGACGTGCTTTGTACGATGTCGAGGACTTGTGTATCGATTCGGTGCAGTTTAAAAAGATGTATCCTCTAGTGGTTTTGGACTGTTCCAAGCAATCGGAGAGACTTCAGTCCGGCATAGTCGACGTGCAAGTAAAGTTGAAATTTAACGTCGCGTTTCCAGCCAACACGACATGTCACGTGCTGTTAACGGTGATAGAACATGTGATTTTCGTTGATGATCTTGAATGAATCCGCGTTTGGCAGAGTGCTGTACTTGACAGATTTTTTTGGAATATCGGACAATTTCACGGATAAATGCCCTGATTTGTTTTCCATCGTTTTTCCAAACACCGAATTATTTTACAGTTTGAAAAGTCTTTTTCGAACGTTGTCGTCATCGTTGCGAGTTGACGCTTCTCGGTGTTAAATGGTATGTAAGATTTTAGCCATTGCTTCTGACGAAATTTTAGAATTCTGTGAGTACCTTTCAAAATTAAACCGTGCTTCAAGTAGAATTGTAAATTTCTGCAATGAACTATATAGTTTTCTTCGGGAGCAGGTTAGTCATCAGTTTGTAAGTAGAAACGATCTTCTTGTTTCCTGCCATTTCTTTCATGAAGCGAGACATGAGTTTTGGCATTATTTTAAACTTTTCCGGTGCTAAAGGATAATCGTTGTGATCGTCGTGGAGTGTGGATGGATAGTTCAAGTCCACTTGCAATATATAACCGTATTCCATCTTTTTCAACCGATGCCAAGCAAAATTCGAGAATTTCTTTCCTCGACAGCCAATTAAATCAATCGTATAGAAGGAATTCGGTCATGGCTAGTCCGTATAAGTTGTTGACATCCAAATTTACTAGATATAGACTAGGTAGATTCTCGTTTTAGGTGTCTGGTAGATATTTGATATTGGTGATCCATTGCGTTTTTAACACAAAAGTTGTTCCACCTCTGATACCGGAAGTTATAAATTTATGCTTTCCTCCATGGGTAAACAATTCTAGTTTGGCTTCAGTTTTTTCAACGTGGCTCCCCAACTAAACCCGGGTGTGGACACATATTAGCACGGATCTATGCTGTCATTGAGCAAACAAGTTTCCTTTAAAGTCTGAAAAATGTCGGCTAGAATATACACATTATCATCTGATATACACGATGATAATTTTTAAAAACCTTCTCCTTCAGCAAATTCCAAACAGACAAAGCATGATCATACTCTGTATCAGTGATGCTTTCACCTCGTAGAGTGGAAAAAATGCCTCTTTAGGAGGTAATTTCCGTTCTTTAAAAACGTCCATATACTGCACGTACTGGTATGGATAGCGGTCTTTTTGCGTCAATAAATCCAAGACCTCTCTCGACTCGAACCAATTTACCGATTCAAGAACAGATGTTGAACAGTTGATCTTTCTTGTGGTTTTTAGCCAAAGTTTCCAGCGACGAAGATAGGAAATTATAACTGTCTAAAAAACACAACCTTACCGAAAATCTCTTATCATTGAAGCAAAAGTATTTCGCAATAGTCTTACTCATGATACGCTCGGTATTTCTAGCAAGAACGTCCACTCCCGAAGGCAAGTTTTTTGTTGCAGAAATCAGTTGATGCATATCGTAGCCTTCTAAATTATCGAAGACGATCGGGATAGTATTTATGCTCCGTGCATCCAGATTGAATTTTACGTGAGAAGCACCTCTGAACTTTTCCATGAAGTGGCAATGATCTCTCACTTTCTTCAATGAGAGATTATGAGTAAGCATGACTTTGTTGCAGTAGTAACAAGTATCAGCTTTCAAAAACTGAATTTCATCTTCGACACTCATCACCAGAGGTTTTGGCCGCGATAGAATACTGTCAAACTTGTTAATTTCGATATTCATACATTCGTAAAACTTATCCACCGCATCCTCACCGAGGTAGAATTTTTGACTCGCGATTTCATTTTCTGGGCCAATAACCACATATCCAAAACTACTAGGTGAATGCAAACTAACTTTAGTAGACGAAATCAAAGTGGATCAACGCTACTAGTTTGTACGGGTCTGAGCATACATTCGAAATCTGCGTAAATTATCCATGGATGAGGATTACGTCTGTCATAGTGTTGGAATTGTAACGTATTATTACCAGATGATAGGAAAGGAAGTTTTCTATGTGTTCCAGCACCTTGAAATTGGAGTAGCCTATCAATATCGGGGATGCTGCAGTAATGACTATTTCCTTTTTTGTCGACTATTAGTAACAAGTCAATTACTTCTCCTTTCGTGTTTTTATTCACTCTCACCAGATGTAATCCTATCGAACCTTGTACAAAATTACGTTATTGTACAAAATGTTGGCTCGTTCAAAGGAACCAATTTGTCCTAGAGTCACGGGGACCTTCAACAAGGAATGGTTTACAGTATTCAAAAATGGTTCGTAATATTTAACCTCGGTTTCGTAGCACTTCATTTTAGCGGCTAAAATGGAATAAAGAAAGCACTTTTCATCAGAAGTTTCCACATTCACTATAATTTCGCTTTTCTTGCGTAATGCACTCGGCAAGGGTAAGAAAGAACTAGGACGATAAGGATATAATTTTGCCACTTTTACGATGATACCCCAAACTTTCAAAAAGTGCCAACCACTGCCTCTTTCTTTGAAAGTTTCAACTGACTGTTGTATTTTTTTGCAAGCATCCTCCAAGATTTCCGACACATCACATTTGTTGTAAATGGCTGTATAGAGAGACAAGAAATAGGCTCACACGGTTTCGGAATCCCTGGTAAAATCTGCCTCTAAACACAGTTGAAATTTACAATTGGTCAGTTGATCCAAGCAAGTCGTGATAAGATATTTGAGCGGACAATATAGTATATTGAGCGCTCGAGATGAATCGAGACATTCAATTTTGCGGAAATAAATTCTGTGGGTATCATCATGTACAACTTGTACCTTACTTCACCTTCAATATCTTTTAACTCGTTTTCGAAGAGTAAAAACTCCATTCGAAGATCCGGTCGAAGATCGCATTAATGGTTGGGAAGATAATGGATCAAATCTTGCTGAGTTGCATAGATCTTTCATTCCTTTTATTATTATTCTTTTATTATATACGAAATAATTTTCTCAATTTTCTCAATAATTTTTGCTGGTCCTACAGGAAAAGGAAGCGAAATTTGGCCCCCATGCATGAAATCCTGCCCGTACTTGGCCTCACCTATCAGTTGGCCCGGTCAAAAGTTATTTTGGCCCCCGAAAAATATAAATTGGCACAGATACAAAATCAAGAATATGCTCGCAACTTGGGAACCGTCGGTCCTAGAACAAAACTGTTCGGGATTTGGCTTCCCTGAACCTTGCCCTACATGTGGTCCATCCTGGAAATCGGGTACCTCGAATTTCGGCAAGTTGGCCCACCCTGATAACTCGAGAACTGTCGGTCTTATAGCGAAACGGTTCCTGATATGGGTTCCCAGGCTGTACCCTACGCGTGATCCTCTCTTCAAAAAAAAAGACACTTTCCCACCATCCTCCACATAACGAAAAAAGGTAGCAAAAGGCACTCTCCTCCATATTGATGAAAACCGGAAGTAACGTCCCAACTTTCATCACATGACCGTAAGTGATGTCATTACCCCCATTTTGATCACGTTATCGGAAGTATCGTCATAGAAGATAGCAAAAGCACTTTCCTACCCACTTCCATACTGATGAAGAATGAAAAAAGGGTACCAAATGGCACTTTCCTCCAGATTGACGAAAAAACCGGAACTGACGCCCCCACTTTTCATCATAAGACCGGAAGCGCATCATTACCCCACTTTGATCAAGTGACCGTAAGTGACATCATAGGAGGAAGCAAAAAGTCCTTTCCCACCGTCCTCCAGATCGACGAAAGCCAGAAAACAGATAGTAAAAAGCACTTTTCCACAGTTTTCCAGATTTACGAAAAATGGACGTGACACCCCACTTTTCAACAGATGATCGGAAGTGCATTACCCCCACTTTTATCACGTGACCGGAAGTAAGGGTATATATGTGTAACCGAATATCGCGTTAGTACCCTACTGAATTTCTCAGCTAAACTAGCTTTTGCTGTTGCATTTGCTTCTAACTGCTTAACGCTGTACTTTTTGTAACGAGTATCAAATTGCAAGCTTGGGGCTATTGGGCTGTAAATCTCATCTACGAAAAGCCCCGACTCGAGTTTAAATTTTTCTAATTTTGGTATTAATATCGTCGGCTAAATCAATCAACGTACCGTTATGAGTCCCAGGTACTCGATCGGAATTCCATTATCATCTTGGTTTAGTAGCTTGGCAGAGTCGTCAACGGTTAATACGAAGCTGTTGTAGGTAACGTTAAAATTATTTAGAAAAGTCATATGACTCAAGTCTACTTCGTACTGTTCATCCAGATGAATAGGTTCGAGTAATTGAACGGTATACTTTTGTAAAGTTTTGTTCAGATATAAACTCATAGCCGTGTTCGAAGTCAGGCACAGATGGAATCCGGCATCAGACATTTTTCTTTTTGAATGTTTACTATATTGGTAGTCCAAGAGTTAAAATCGTTCGAATAACCTAGCCATTTCACGAAGTATTCTGTTCGACCACCTAGTTTCGTAGTCCTGAGCATGCGTTCGACCTTATACTATACCTCGGGATCGCTTACCGACTGAAGCCCATCTTTGTACCAAGTGCCTAAAATAGGGCTATTGTTGTAATCCCTAACGACATAGGTGGGTATCCCACCTTTACGGTTTTTACTTTAAATGTAAATAATTTCCTCGGTTCAATACGTGGTATAGCCCTTACCAAACATCTAGTATGCAACCCCGTCGTAACGGGCTCTACCACCATGTTACCACCACCACCGTACAAATTAACAAAGACCTCACCTTTATTGCTATCATTTACTTCTATAGGCGCTATCTTTATGCTCGTTTGGTAAGATCGATTATAGGCCCGCACTTTATCTTGTAAAGCATCTGTGTAACAATTAGTGTTGTTTACATGCAGAAAACGACTTATCTTACCCCTTAGCATTCGAATTACCATTCGACCACTGAACATTTTAAGTCGTCGTTTTGACTGCCGTAATGGTGCACGTTGTACATTTTACATACGTCGTTTGCACGTTTATCAAGGAATAAGCGTCCTTTGTCGCTCCAGGCGGCCGAGAGTACATGCCCCCTATTGAATAATTCGGTAAAGTATCACTGATGGAACCTGCATCTTTATTATCAGAGGCAAAACAAACAACTCTTTGGTAAAAATGTCTCTCACAACTAATAAAAAAGTAATGTTATCGTTTTTGCAAGCCAAGTTAGTGATGCCAGCGAGATCCATTCCCCATATTTTATCTGGACCGCCCACCCTGACTATTACGTTCAAATTTACGTCTAATAGGCTTGAATACAGTGCAACTCTAATCTCCTTTCAGCCAATTTTTGATCGCCTGCAACGTAATCCCGTGCCCTTTTGGTTTGACTGATCTACAGCTGCCTAGCTCCGCCCAAACTTCCTTCATCGCTCGGATTGTAGGAAACGGACCTTAAAATGCTATCAGTGGTAGTCATTGCTCCAATCCAAGGTTTCGTCTTCTTTTTACTTTTATCTGTACTTTGATCCTCGTCAAAGACTATTAAAAGCGGATCGTCCCGCATCTTTCCTAATGCTTGCCTGATATCCCATGCACCCGAAAGAGTGGTTCTAGGGGATGCTTTATATACGTTAAAACGACGTAAAAAGGTTTTGTGAGGAATTTATTCTTTAATAAAACGTCAACCTGAAATGGCACGATCCTTTCTTTTAACAGCCTTGTTATTGGTGATTGCACCATGAATCAAATCCACTACATTCGATTCCTCCACAACTTTCCCCTCGTGCGCTAACTGTCTGAATGCATCGTAGTCTATGTTACCCCTATTTAACATACGTTCGACTCTCCCCCTGTAGATTTTAGGTAACGTTTTGAAATCCAAGGTAAAGTTTTAGGTAACGTTTTCGAGGGACACGCTGGCAGCTCCAGCCGGGGATGCTGCTAACCCAGCAGACATGATGTTGACCGCAACCAGTGCCAATGGGGCGGCGGGATAGTGGGGGCGGCAACTTTCAAGGCATCGTTTTCGTATTTCTTGTCCACGTCCAAATAGTGTTGAAGGGCTTGTGTGTAGAGTTTGGATTTGTCGTATTCGGAGAGGGAGTGATCCCCTAGGATATTCTTCATGGAATCGTCGAATTTAATGGTTGGGTAAATGCTGATGATGATGATGGGACTAAAGGAGACTAAAAGATGGGCCTGTAGTCTCTAGTCGGCTGCGCTACATCAAGGGGCAATAATTGCATTCGTTTGTACATAGTTGTTTCTATTTAGCTATTAAACCACCTAATAGGCCAAAAACGAGACCTAAAAGCACACCCAGAAACCCACCGGTTTAGTTCTTGGTCTCGTGCTTATGTTTGTCTTTGTTAGAACAGCTAGTGGAGGCTAGTTTCAAAAGCACTTTCTAGTATTGCTTTCTAGAGTCCTTTTTTGAATGGGCCTTAAAGATACACGCCCGTTTAATAAATTTAATCAGGCGAAGCACAGCACTTCTATTTTTTCGGGACAGTGTAGCAAAATCGTCTTCACTCGTTTGGAAGTCCTTTTTGAATTTAATATTTCTAGCAAAGGAACAAAATCTAAAATTTCACTAGCCCTCATTTTGGTTGGTACACCATTATAGGTGATCTAAAGATGTTTGAACAAAACCTTATAGCCTAGGGACTCAAAGGATGTAGGTCAATTAACAGAAATCGCCGAGCTCTTTAGTTGTGTCTTTATAAATTGATGTTAAAAACTCTTTCTAACTCCGAGCTTGGCGGCCAATACCTTGATTTGTCCTACATCTCGGCTGGACTTGAATAACCAGAAAAAATGCGTGTTGAGAGATGTTGTTCTTAGCTCTTTTGAGAATAGATTGTACACCACGTTAACCACGGTTATTCGTCTGTGATGACTCCCTATTACGATTAAATCACTCAATGAATCAGACGGTAGAGGTCATCCAAAACCAAAATGTCGTCGCGAGATGCACTATCATAAACTTCCCTGTTGAATGTGGAATAAAATTGAACAGGAATCGAATTCGCTTCTTTTAAAGTCTCGAAAAGTGGTTGGTCCTCTCCGTGACAATAGCAGACGAACTTGGGTGGTGGCGAAAGGAATTCTCGTGAGTTTAAGATTAGTTTAACAATGGTCGAACTCGTCCCAGAATAGGAAGGACCAACGAAGAAATGGTTTGTTGGATGGTGCAGCCTAGCATCTATTTAAATGGCTCCTGACAGAGAATTTTTTTGGTTGGTCCAGGACGGTCAGGAGTGGTATAAATGGTTCTTTGACAGGTTTATTCATTTTTTCTCTATATGTACTAAAGAAACTAACATAATAACAAACACGAACCAGTTTTTTACTGTTGTTTTATTTTGTTTTTACGGGTACTCTTTACACATGTCTTAATCATGGTTATTGTAATAAGACGGGAGTGAAAACACAGGCAACACAGGCAGATATGTTCGAATAATGTTGCAAAAATTTCATTGTAAAAGGATCTCTGACGTCGTATTCTCCATTTTGGTGTTGATGGTGGGCAAGAGGAGATCAAAAGGTAGCATATACTTGTCCTCGTTACTCAGGAATTCGCACGGGTTGTTGTCATTTTTGTAAAGGTCTAATAGAAGGTTCTTTCGTGTTGTTTTACTCCTTAAAGAGGTGATGCCAAACATTACACTGTCCGAATTTGTTTTGATTACGCTCAACACAACATCTGGATTTACGGCGGATCCAAATCTAAAGTAGAGGTGGAGCGTTGCGTGTTGAAACTTCCCAATAGGGGTTAGACAAAGTAGGTTACACAAATCCCGATGGATGCTGGCCTGCGACTTTTTACTGTCCTCGTCTGGACTACATCGTTAGTTGGCACGTCCATCATGGTCCATGTCTGGGAAGCAGAATGGCCTGGATTCTGCGAAACAGATCGAGGAGTGGGACCATGAATTGAACCAATGCGCATAAATGTACGAATAGCATACATGCTAACTTATAATAACGTTCACGTGACCTGAGCTAATTTTTGAATAGCATATATATATATAGGTGCTAGTATAATGACGGTCACCTGACCCGATCTAACCTTCAAATAGCATTTATACAGGGTGGTCTACAAAAAAACGACGACCCAAGATAAGTCCTTTTCTAGTTAGCACCCCTCAGAACCAGGAGAGGACAGAAATATTCCTGTTTCATTAGATTTGAATTCTGTCTTTTCCTGGTTCTGAGGGGCACTAACTAGAAAAATTGGACTTAAAAAATGTTAGGTCGTCAGTTTTTTGTGGACCACCCAATATATTCATACTAGAGGAAGCCCGTGCTACGCACGGGTGGTGTTTGATGCACCGTTAAAAACACTGGGACGATTTCCTTCCTCATGTGTTTGTTACGGAATGCGTATATCCCGTCTATGAGTTTTTGCGTACCCTGGCTAGGAAAGGGTGTTTTTCGTTTGCTTCACTCCCTCATTTAGCGTATCCCTTGTTCCGGAGTCCATACACTTACATTACATATGATTCTTTCCTGCAAAAACGGTTGGAATACGCGTTTGTACATGTGAAATAAATAAATCCGCCTTTGTACACCGGAAATAAATAAATAGGGATTGGAGACATTGTAAGGTAGGATTAAACAAACGAAGTTTCAACAATCAGCAAGAGGCCGAGCAGGCTCATTCTACCGACGGTAGCAAAGAAAAAGGGCGAGCGACCGATAATGAAAGCGGATATGTGCTCTATCAATTACTTGCGGCCGTCTTGTGGCGGCCGTTTTGTGGCCGTCTCGTTGCCGTCCATCCTACGCGACAACTCGACAGCAAGAGGTTGAGCGGGCTCATCCAACAATGAAGACGGATATGTGCTCTATCAATTACTTGCGGCCGTCTTGTGGCGGCCGTCTTGTGGCCGTCTCGTTGCTGTCCATCCTACGCGACAACTCGATTTTATTAATAAAGATGTTACTATAACGACGGTCACGTGACCAGACCTAACGTTGTACGTATTGATAGTATTATTTCTAGTAACAATAATAACGATAATGGTAATAATATGTTTAATGGCCAGTATAATAATATATAATATATATAACTGGCCATTATACATATTATTATTACCATTATCGTTATTATTGTTACTAGAAATAATACTATCAATACGTACAACGTTAGGTCTGGTCACGTGACCGTCGTTATAGTAACATATGAATATATTGGGTGGTCCACAAAAAACTGACGACCTAACATTTTTAAGTCCAATTTTTCTAGTTAGTGCCCCTCAGAACCAGGAAAAGACAGAATTCAAATCTAATGAAACAGGAATATTTGTCCTCTCCTGGTTCTGAGGGGTGCTAACTAGAAAAGGACTTATCTTGGGTCGTCGTTTTTTTGTAGACCACCCTGTATAAATGCTATTTGAAGGTTAGATCGGGTCAGGTGACCGTCATTATACTAGCATCTATATATATATATATGCTATTCAAAAATTAGCTCAGGTCACGTGAACGTTATTATAAGTTAGCATGTATGCTATTCGTACATTTATGCGCATTGGTTCAATTCATGATCCCACTCCTCGATCTGTTTCGCAGAATCCAGGATTATTTTAAATTAACCACTAACAGTTCAATCGTCTTCTTGCTAATAAGTACGATACTGAGTACTCTTTCATTGTTCACAGTGAAATACGAACTGCTAAACCTCGGTGTAGTGTAGAAGATCTGCGCAGGTAAGGGATAGGCAGTGCCGCCATCTATCTATTAAACATTAGCACCATTATGTACCATTCTTACTGTCGCAAATTTTGTTACTTGGATGTTTGCTGGGGGCCAATGGCCAATTTTAGTTTTGGGTGTCCATTCTTGCATAGGTGGACATTATCTATGTCTTTTAATTTAGTTTCCGGTTCCAGCCTCTAGAACATTCTAGAACTTTCTATTACCCATAATACCCTGGCCATTTCGCGGTTGCCAGGAGTTACCAAAACTTATTTAAGCAAAGGGCCAGCATGGTAAAATCAGAAAGCCTTTGGGCCAGCTACCCGGCTGGTCCTCCCTCAACCCCTGCTAGTTAGGGGGATTTTTGGCTGTTAGGCTTCGAGTAGGCCCAATTGTGGTTAGGCTATTTTCCACCAACCTAAAGTAAGCCTTTTTGTAAAGCCTTCTTAACCCTAATTTAACCCCAAAGTTCCCCAACCCTTTTCCCACTTTTAGTTTTCAGTCTAATTTTGGTTAGCTCTCCCACTTCGCTATTTTTGGTCATGGTGCCGAAACCCGGGAGTAAGGCTGGTCGGGAATGGGTTAGGGGTCCTTTAGATTGGGGATTCGAGTCTGGGTCCTTTAGGTTTACTTTTCGACCCTTTTAGGAGTTTTTTCTTTCCCTCGGGAAAAATAAGGTAAAACGTGGGTAAACCTTTTGGTTAAGCCTAGGCCTTATTTTTCAAGTTTTTGTCTTTTCATTAGGCTTATTGTACTCGTTAAGCCTAAAGTCCTTGGATCTTGTCCAAAAGATACAATAAAAGATACTCCGTTTCTTAATGAACCAATATTGCAATTTTATTGAGGCTCCGGCCAAATGCCATGCGCCCCAAACCTAACCTAAAGCAAAACAACCAACAACCATAGTCTCCACAGTACCAAACAAGAACAGCGATCTATGGAGCTTGATTTTGTACGGCATATGTGATAGCACATATTGTTGTTGAATATTTGCAAGCTAAGGCTTGAATGTTCAATGGACAGCAGTGGTGGGGGGAGTAACCGGCCTCCCCCTCCGCCCCCAAAAAGAAAAAAATGTAAGGATTTTTTGTATGGCGGGAAGAAGGGTAATTAGTTTAGACTTATTTATGCTAAATTTTTTGGGTTTAAATAACAGTATGCAGTTTCTGTTACCGGCACCCTAGTCTTACTTGGCGAGACGAAAAAAATAAACATAACTACAGCAACCACAAGAAACGCTGTTCTACACATATTTTGTGGCGAGGCCCTGTGGTAGTCAGAATGATCACTATGTTTAAGAATTTTTATTGTTGTTAGAAATAAATGTAACTTACGGATATGGTCTTTGATGGGAATGCTATGCAGGCAAACCAACTGAGGGCTGGTGGTTGAGCTGTAGCAGGAGATTGTTAAAAGTGTACAACATATGACACCTCCAATCTCATTGTACGAATGTGAAAAATAACTAGCACACTATGACGAGTAAGTACTTCGGCACATTTCTTTGTTTTGAGTTTCGTTTTACCATTTCAAGGATTTTAATATTTCTTACCTTTTTTAACTGCTTATGCATGTAATGCATAAGGCAGTTATTGAAATACAGTCGGGGAGAAAAAGGGGCTTGCGTCGTGAGCTATTGTTGACGTTTTGTGCCACTCCAATCATTTATTTGAACGGGGCATGCCTATCACCCTTATCGTATGGCCGGAAGTGACTGAAATACTAGTCGATTTTTCATGATTTCGATAAGAAGACGTGCCAGCAAAATGTAGGCGTTGTTATTGAACAGTTCATGGCTAAATCGTTTGCATATGAAGGGTTGTAGGTCCTAGACTAAAAAATTTTGCCAATTATGTTTCTGTATGAAAAAAAGTTGAACCAGAACTGGCCCAGCTTATTTCAGGTTTATACAACATGCACAGAAAACAGTATTCTATCTGTTGTTGGGCTATTGGCGAATCACTGGAAAAAAAATGGCGGCTACTTTACGGTTCACGGGAAGGCTGTCTTAGGATTCTATGTGTATTGGCGATTCGTGTAGTTATGTGGCTCCTGCTAAATCAGGTAATTATTGTATAATCGATTATTTAGTGTAACAGTTTGTTGTAGTATAATCAATTCGACAAACTGATACTTGGGTGGGTGACCACCTGGGAATCCGGCTGTTGCAGACATAGGGCCTTAGGGCTTCGGGTAGATGACCAGGAGGGGTTAACGCTCGTTAAACCCTTTGAATTCGACAAACGTGTGAGACAACGGGATAGTGCATACTAGGTGCGTAGCTAACGGAATAAAGGCAGAATTATAAATTCATTCCACAATCATTTTCGATAGTAAAATAAACAATACAGGGAACAAGTTTAATTTACGTGTAGCTTATGGGAAGAATAAGGGCTCCTCACCGATTGACCTCTCGTTGAGGTAGAATGACGTAAAATGATCAACTGAACAACATTTTCCTATAAAAAATTTTTTGGGCAAAGGCTTCGTTTGGCCGTCAGAAATTATTGAAAGCCGCACTCTTTGCGACAGACGAAAGGCCGTGTTCTCAGCTGATATTTTTTTCCCGTAAACAGTTCAGATAGTTGGGTTGTTATTGTCAGTTTTGTGTGGTTTTGTTGTTATTGTCGGTTAAGTTAGGAATTGGCTTCGGCATATCGACTGAGGTAATGAACTGGTTGGGGTTTGGCGTTTCACTTGCCGGACTTTCGCCCAGTTTCATGCTGTCTGGGGCAACGCGGTGCTAACTTTGGACCTTCACCACGGCCAAACGGTGCGTCTTCCCCAAAAAAATGGAAGAGGAAAACATTACTCAGCAGGTAATTCTTAGTACATTAAAAAAATCGGACGAGAGCCAGTTTTTTCCCATGTTCCCTTGACAAACATGGCCCGAAATTCGAAAAAAAAAAGAGAAAAAAACCTACCTTTAATTTTCATGGAAGGCACTACAAATTGGTCCCAAATTGCGGAAACTCGTTAAATCATATTAACATAACCTAACCAATTAACTGCCCCAGTATGAAATGCCAAACCCCAACCAGTTAACTACCTCAGTATGAAATGCAAAATCCCAAATTTACCTAACCTAACTGACAATAACAAAACCACACAAAACCACACGAAACTGACAATAACCATCCGCTTATAGGAACCACCCAATAGAGAGCTTTGTCTTTCGTCTGTGAAAATAATAATGTTGCGATTTTTTGCATAAACAGATTATGTATTTCTTTATGATATTCTTGCACGAAACTGACAATAACAACCCGCCTATCGGAACTGTTTACGAAAAAAATATAAGGTGCCCTTCCGGCCCGGCATGGCAAGGATTTTAATCTTTCTTACTTTTTTTGTTTTTAAGGTTCCTAGAATCGTGAAAAACTCGTTAAAAATTTAAAACTGAAATTTTGAATTAAAATTCAAAACTACCTAGTGACGTGGGCGTGGGGCGCCGAAAAATTAAAGGCAGCGGGCAGCGTCAGCGTGCCGAAATTATTTTTCATGAGCAACGGCGTGCGGGATATTGAGAAAATCATCGGCAGGGATAAATGTTGTTCCTAACATAAATTCCACATTGCCAATTGAAGCATAATACACTCGAATACAATTTTTACGTTCTGAGTAGTTCCACTTACGTTTCATAAGTATTCACTAGTTTGTTAGTCCAGGTGGTCCAGAGTTGCACCCATTCGTGGTGCAGAGTCGGATCGACAACGACAGCCATGTTGATATTAGAGATAACAAATGCATGACGCAACAAAGAACACAACTGACGTCATAGTCGGCGCATGCACAGTCCTATTTATTTAGGAAAAGTTGTTTGGAAAAGCCATCTACATTAAAACCCGTGCATCAGACCAAAAAAAGCAACTAAAATCAATTGCCATAGAAGCAAGCACAAGTTTGCTAGGTGCTGCAATCTCCACACCAATCGGCGAAATTTCAAATTAACCAACGAGGATGCCAAATTCTGCCAACCGATGACGCCACTTGGCAAACTTGTCGCGTAGGTAATTGTTTTGCCTTCTAGCAGAGCATTGTGGAAGGTAAAAATGATATACGGCCTTTACTGTAGGTGGCCATGTCTTGGGTGATGCGGAGCCATACCACGCCGACTTCGCTTGGTAGCATATAGGAGCTTGATTAGGTAAATCAAGTGCCAAATAGCACGCAAACACCACCACCACCACCATGGACCACCTATTTGTAATTCGTCTTTATATTGTTTAACTGATTTTATCCATTGTATACAGGGTGTCAGAAAAGTCATGGTCATAACTTACATGCTCAGTAGTACTCATCTAGACGAACAAAAAAGTCCATATAAACATAGTTCCGGAATCGACCGGTTTCCAAGATCCAGTGACCTTTGTCCCACAAAAACACACGCATTTTCATCCAACATTCAGCTGCAGCGAGCTAAATCCAGAAACATAAAAAACAATGTCTCTTAAAGACAAGTGAAATAATCCCCAACCTGGAAATAAGCGGTGGTGTTTACCCCCTTTACCTCAAAGCGGTAGAAGCGGTATGCAGGAAGAGAGGGTAGCAGTGCAATGCTGATGCAGCCACTGGCAGAATTCAGCCCATGCTGGATAGTCGTTTTCGTCTAGGGCTTGCACTCTCTGCAGGTGGTAAGGACACAGCAATTGTTCATGGAGGATTCTCCAGACAACATCATGGTTTACATTTTCTGCTGCGGCAATCCGCCGTGTGCTGGTTCCCGGGTCCTCGTCTCTCTGTAGCACTCTATGTAGCACTCGCTCTTATAGTACAGGAGTTCGGACCGTTCTTGGTCTTCCCTCTCGTGGAGCGACCTCGAATGAGCCACGCTCACACAGACGTCAGTGGATCCTTGAAAACATACGACGGTCTAGATGCCTTCTGTTTGGATAGGTCTCAACGTACGCAGGTCCGCTGCGTTTCCATTGGCCCGGCAATACATGAAATGCATGTCGGCCATCTCTTGATTGGTATGGTTAACAGCCATTGTGCTCTGGCAATACGTACAAACACATAACCAGACAATGTAATTGTGAGATGTACTTGTGCTCAACACATGGGGAATGTCTGGGCACAGCTCATGAAGTGGGGAGTTTTCACTTGTTCTTAAGAGACTTGTTTTCTTTTTTTTCCTGTCTCTCTCTCTTTCTCTCTTTCTCTCTCTCTTTCTCTCTCTTTCTTTCTTTCTTTCTTTCTTTCTTTCTTTCTGAATGTTGGCTGAAAATGCGTGTGTTTTGTGGAACAAAGGTCACTGGATCTTGGAAACCGGTCGATTCCGGACCTATGTTTATATGGACTTTTTTGTTCGTCTGGATGAGTATTACATACCATGTAAGTTATGACCATGACTTTTCTGACACCCTGACTTTTCGTTTAAAACTTGTCTTGTATATTGTATAACTGATTTTATCCGTTGTATATTAGGCTCCACTTCATGAACAGGCAGCATTCGTATGTATGTCTCGATTCTTCTGTGTAAAAGTAGGTATTCATTCTCGTGTATTTTCAATCGTTTAAAACGTTAAGACTGTAAAGTATAAGATCCAGCACCGGACTTTTCAACAGTTCGTCCGGGAGTGAAGTCATCCTCCGCTGACATGGAGTCGGTACGGAATATTTTCTTTAATGTTGTACTTTTGTCTTTTGTTTTGATTTTTTTATGACGGTGAGTAAGCCGTCATTTTATTATCTAGTAAATCCAACGCACGCAGGCCGACCACAAATGATAACAGAAGGCTCGAAAATTGGAAAAAAAAGAAGACGACAAAAGGAAGAAAACACATCATAACGTGTAGTAGACTACTATTCTCATTTCTTTCATCCTAGGGATAAAATAAATTAACGTTGTAGTCTACTGCACATTACAATCCCAAAAAATATGCTAGCTTTGCTTGAATAAATCTGATAGTGGGAAAACTGGGAATGGTACACTACTTACGGGATTGCTCTTAATTGCATGCCTCATGATTGCCTTTGCAAATAACTTTAAAAAAAAACATTAAATACAATCATGAGAGTGGTTTCCTCCGGGTACTTTGGCTTGCTCCACTTTAGTATTTCTATAACTTTGTTGGTTTCAATTTCGAACAGTTTCAATGACCAACAAAGTATTCCAAACACAAACAAAAAAAACTCATGTATAGCTTTTAGCCATTTGAAAAGCATACCGTACGTGGTATGTTTTTCAAATAACACTTTGTTAGGTTAAAAATTACATCTGACCAGTCACTTCGCAAAATTTATCTCATGACGTCATTTACGGTCACTAGCGGTTGCGATGACGTCATGGGCGACTACTCCCAGTCAGAGTAACAAACTCCATTCATAAAAACGAAAGAGAAGAAATAAAAAATAACATGATAACATCTATTTATTTATATTTTAGTCATCTTTACAGCTTGCATAATCTTCACGAATATGTTGGCATCCACACCCTTTGTTGATAATATTAGGTCATCTGACATGTAATGGTGATGTAAACAATCAGTATTCTCTTCCTGCTGGGTCCAACGTGATAAATCAGTCTTTTTAACACAGTTCTCGATGTGCTGTACACGTTTTGGAGATTACTGAATAACAACAACCCAGTGTCAAACAGTATTACAAGTAGGAGAATAAACTCCAAGTAATGTGTGAACTTCATTGCCATTGTTGTTGTTCTTGGTACAGAGGTCGCTGAAGGTATGCTATGCTGACGTTATGCCATTTCATCTTTAACTGTTTCTGACACAATGGTCTTGCTGAACGACCGCATGGTGTATGTAACCGAATAATCGCACTCGTCATGGCCACGGGGCTACACGATGTCTTTTTCTCTGATTTCTAGGAAATCATTATCCTTTTGGAACTGTTTTAGGAATAAACAGTATTTATTTTTCTTTTTGTGTTTGTTCAGTAGGTTGTCGTTGGTCTCTCAATGAAGCATGCACATCTCACAGTAAATGCATATAGCAGTATCTGTTGCTCCAATCATTCGGTACACATTTTCATCACACCTGAACAAACTGACACAACGTCACGTGCCTTTCGTCATTAAATGTAATGTCCATTAACGCTCAGCCTTTTGTTTAGCTAATGAAATAGCGATTGCTGATTGCCCTAAACTTTATGGGTCACCGAGCCATGTTTTGGACTTCCTTCATTCCCCTTTTTATTGGCTTTCGCTACACTACGCCCAGCTTGTATGCACTGTACTTTACCTATTTTTGGCGCTGATGTCCTTGCTTGTACCACCCCCCAAAAAGATACTTTGCCTTATTAGCACAGCCGGCAGAATTTCAGAAAATTGGACAGGAGGAAGAGGCGGAATTTGAATTTGAATTTATTGCCAAGAGCCCTGGCCATATGCCGAACGCTCTAATACAAAATTAAATAAATAACAAGGTTTCAAAGCAATACTAGTGACAAAAAAAAAACCATATCAGAACACTACGGCCCGAGATTCCACGGCGGCACCACTTCACTTCACTACCACTACCACTCGTTTCACTTCTACCACTTCACTTCTATCACTTCTAGAATTTTCACCACTGTGTACAACAGAATCCCTCACTATGTACGAGAATAGATCTTCACCACCGTGTACAGGAGACTACCGCGTGCGGGCATTGCAATGTGCACGGGCTGTGTTTGCGAATACATCCGGGCTGTGCTTGTGAATACATCCGCACTGCGTGGAAGTAGGACGGTGCACCTGCTGCTTATCAATTCTAACCAGCCCATCTCCCGCGACAGAGATCACAACTGCTTTTTGGTAGCTACACAGAAAGCAGCCAGTGCCCGCATGCGCCTGATAGCGTCTGCACCACTCGTGTGGCACAGCAATGTCTGCAGGGTTGGATGAGTTCTCACCCACCTACTCAACAGGTGGCGATGGGTATTGTACCGCCTACAGACAAGAAGGAAATGCTCTGCAGTGTCTTCAACGCCACATGTCGTATAGAATGGCGAGTCCACCCAACCCAACCTATTTTGGTGTGCCAGCAGCATGGAATGACCTGTACGGAAGCGACTAATGAGACGCACCCTCCTGCGCGGCAACGCATCCAGGACTGAACCATAATTGCAGGTCGGTTGAATAGCAAACAGAAACCTCCCCATTACTTAGGCCACCCATTCCTTCTCCCACTCTTTACGCTGCCACTCCCGGATTGCCACACGCCGAGTGGCCACGGACACAGTAAGATGCGCCTCTACCACCTCTGTGGTAGTTGCCTCCTTGGCGAGAGTATCCGCTTGCTCGTTGCCCCAGATTCCAGTGTGGCCTCTCACCCATCGAACCGCAACCTCGCTTACCTGGGAAGCAATCCAGAGCTTCCATGCACCACTGAAAACTAACGGATCGCTCATGTCCATACGTTCCACTGCCCCTTGCACTGCCCGGATACTTGCAAGAGAGTCCATGACAATGGCGAAGGGCCGCAGCCGCAACTCTAGAGCCACATCCAGGGCAACAGACATCGCCGCTAATTCACAAACCGTGCTTGAAGCAACAGCAGTGAGACGACGCCTTACACTCACTTTGAGAGATGGGATCGTAACACCTATCCCTCCCACACTGAGTTCCCTCCTGAAAGACGCGTCGCAAAAAACCTCACAGGTGACGTGCCATGCGTCAAACAGACGAGCCACTGAGGGACACCATATCCATGGACCAATGGGATTGGCCCGTGTAACTTCACACGGACGGAGGTGGGATGCCTGTTGCAGGAGTGACGCACCCTGGCCAGCTGCGCCTAAGGCTCCACGCACACCTCGACTCAGACTGACATAGTCAAGAAGTAACTTCCCAACAGGGTCTTTCGCCCCCCCGACTGAGATTTCTCATGCAGAGCAGAACCAGTAGTTCCTCCGCACGATGGTGGATGGGTGGTTCACCACTCTCAACCCAGAGCGACTGAACTGGCGTCGAGACCAGACATCCCGTAACAGTCCGTAAGCACTCATTTACCACGACCTGGAGCGTGCGCATGTGCCGTGCCACAGGATACAAAAAAGGCAGGTGATAATCCAAGACCGCCCGGACAAATCCCCTGTAAGTGGAGAGTAGGGCACCTCTGGTCACATTTTCACACCCAGCGAGACTCTTCAGTATGGAGGTTAGCGCACGGACACGCTCTCTGAGACAGCTCACATGCTTGTTCCATTCGAGCCGCTCGTCCAGTATCACCCCCAAGTACCGTACAGTTGCAGAAGGTCTTATCATCGCGTCCCCTACCTTAACTGAAATTGGCGTTCCCCGCCTCACCAAGGACCGTGTGAAAACGACGAGCTCTGTCTTCGCAGGAGCCAATAGCAGGCCCCTGTCAGCAAGACGTTCTGTGACCATGTCGAGAGCTTCTTGGACATGCGGCATAATCATGTCTGTGTCATTCCCCGCAAACCACAACGCAACATCATCTGCATAGCAGACGATGTTCGCAGACAGACTGAGCTCAGCCAGCACATCATTAATAGCCACAGCAAATAACACCGGGCTTAAACAGCTCCCCTGTGGGAGACCACGACCAGAGCTCTCTTCATACGACCAGTAGCCATTTGCTCGAGTTACAAACCGCCGCTTACCTAACAGCGCTACAATTGCGTCTGTGATGCCCTTACTTACCCCCATCCTCTCAAGCGCCGCTCGCACCCAGTCAATGCGCACTGTGTCATATGCAGCTTTGATGTCGAGAAACACCGCAACCACCACTTGCCCATGCACCCAGGCCTCCCGAATACCGGAAAGAAGGTACAGAATCGCATCCTGAGCACTCCTGCCCTCCCTGTAGCCAAATTGCACAGGAGCCAGGCAGTCCAAGTATTCAAGATGCCACTCCAACCTCCTCACTAGCATGCGCTCATAAACCTTACGTATACAGGATAAAAGGGCTATCGGTCTGTAATTGATCAGATTAGACCTATCGCTACCCGCTTTGTGTACTGGGACCAGGATGGTATAAAGCCACGAGGGAGGAACTGGGCCTCCATTTAGCAGTAGCTGATATATCGCAACCAATTCACCTATGGCGTCAGGCGGGGCAACCCTCAAGTCCTTATATGACACGGCATCAACTCGAGTTGAACTGCAATCCTTGCACTTAGACAGAGCAGCGGAAAACTCAGCCCTCTCCCAGGGCATATCTTGTGCCCAAGAAACTCGAGAACAGGGGGGCGGCTGTCCTCCACTCGGAAGAGCATACACACTGGCAAAGCGACGGTTAAACGCGTCTGCCATGGATTCGCCCCTGAGAACGCGACGCTGCGAGCCAGCATCCTGTGCGTCGTACACCCACTGCTGCACCATCTTTGCATCCTGATTGCGTAGGGTTCTCCACGCAACCGCCATGGATCCCGTGCCTCGGATCCGCTCACACAAGCGATTTCCGTAGTCCCTCTTCTCCCTCTTCTCCCGTCTAATCAGATAGGCAGACTCTGCTGAGATGCCCCGATACACCAACCAATGCTCCTCACTTGGATGGCGCTTCCATTTGCGGTAAGCCACACGCCTATCCCGCACAGCGTTTGTACAAACTGGGGTCCACCAGTCCGGGAACACCCTAGTGCGAGATTCCCTCTTACTAGCCTTCCCCTTCCGCACATTCGCACCAATCCATGGTGCGAGAAGTCCATTATCCGCTACTGGCCTCCGTCGCGCTCCGCTCTGCCGACCTACGTGCGCACAGCAGGGGAGCAAGACCACAGGAAAGTGATCACTGCCCCTCTGATCATCTGAGACCAAAAAACAATATTTACGCGCAATGCCATCCGAGGCCAAAAACAAATCCAATACAGACTCTTGGGTCCCTCCATTCTGCCACCGAACGAAAGTGGGGGAACCATTTTGAATTATCGACAACCCCACGGAGGCAATGGCGCTGGATAATTTGCGCCCCTTGGTGTCGATTCTAATGGAACCCCAGTCGTAGTGGTGCGCATTAAAATCCCCACCAAGGACACACGGAGCTGTGAATTGACGAAGCCACGCTGTCCACTGTACCAAGGACGGAGCTCCCGTCACATGCACAATGACCACATTAACCCACTGGTTGCACATGTAGACCCTTATGGAGCATGCATCTATTTCCGGAATTGGCGACTGGATGGGAGAAACCAAGTATGGGACAGCCCACTTCACAAAAATACCCACCCCCCCTCCCGAGTAAACAAAGTCAGATTGAAAAGAAGCTGCACTAAAGTTTTGCATATTTACAGCCTCCTGGACCCCCAAAATGTCTACAAAACTCAACAAATTCTCAACCTCATTGACTTTACTGCGTAAGCCACGCGCATTCCAGGAGGCAATCGAAAACAAGGCGAATGCACCAAATAGGTTAGGTTAGGACCGACGCCACTGCACCAGCCCCATCCTGAATTCCCATGACATCCTTACTCCTCTGGCTGCTCAATGACAGATCAATGCTATTAACATCATCTTCACAAATCACCGCATTACCTGTCTGCTGCTCAGCCTTGTGATGTGCGCTCAAATTTTCATATTCATTCACATCACGATTCGCATCCTGGTTCTGATCGTGATTTGCATGTTGATTGACATCAGGATCTGAATTTTGAAACACAGCATTATCACATGCACATACACACACCTGAATGTCGCACATTTCCTCTACAACCAAATCACTCTGCACTGAATCCAACGCCTGTGCGGTAGTCGGCCCATGTGAACTTGCAACAGCACTAATTTCACTCCGGTCATTCTGAATCCGCGGTCTCTTCCCTTTTCTTCCTCTCTTCCTCTTTGCCGGCGGCGTGAGCCACTCTCCATCATCCTCATTACCCGTAGCAACTTCAGCATACGAGTGATCCATCACATCCCTGGTACTGGCAGTAGTTTGTCCACCGGGGGTCTCATGGTCATGGGTCCCAGTCTTGTTGCTGTCTTGCCGTAATCCAACCGGCCGATCTTGCACAGTGCCTTGTATCACCTCAAGACCCCTAGCTTTTTCTCGGGCTGCATTCTTGAGATGTACACAGAGGTCACGTGGCTCTTTGTAGCCGCCACATGCTGCACACTCAATGCTGGCGCAGTCTCGGTGGAAGTGGCCACGGAGCGAACAACGAAGACAAAGGGGAGGGGGGCGATCAGGGACCGACACCAGCGCGGCAATGCCACGCACAAATACAATGTCCGGTACATCTTCCATCGAGCGGGATTCTCGTAGCTTGATAGTGATTCGCCTGACACCTGTCTCACACAGTACTCTACCGCACGCCACCAACTTTTCAAAGGCATGTGATTCCACTACTCCAACATCCTGAAACGCCACCCCTACATCAGCCGCCGATATCCCGTCAGGGAGCCAGTGAAGCCTGGCCTCAACACGCTGCTCTCGCAAATCATAGCACTCAACACTATAGCCGTTAATCTTCATCTTAACTTTCAGCAAGAGATGCTTAGCCGCCATTGTTCTAGTCAATACTTCGAAGGCATTACCCGCCCTCAAGGACCCGATTTTTTGAACCTCCCGCGCACCAATGACTCCTTCAATTGCTTGGTAAATTTGAAGCATTGTGTATGGATTGCTAGCCTGGCCGCACAGCAGAACAACCGACCTGGTCATGTCCACATTGACTAGGTTGCCACCGTATGATTTCCGCAAAGCCAGCAAATTTCGGGCGCGGTTTCGTCACACAGTTGCTGCTTCCAAATCCTCACTACATTATTCCTCCCCATCTACTTTCTCAGCCTCACTTCCTTTGCCAGTCACAGCCGCACTGAACAGCTTTTGCACAGTTTGCAGCACATCTCTGCGATAATCAGCCACCTTGCTGTTTCTGTTGCCGTCCCTCCTTTCTCCATCCTGTCCGCTGTACATCTGCTGCGCTCCCTCTTCTGTCACCACGCCAAAACGACACACGTCTTCTTCTGCGATCCCACGTCTCCTTGCTTCTTGAAGAACAACAGCGTAAGTCTCGTTCGAGACTATCCCACAATTTATATCAGCACTGCTCACCAGCCTTTCTCTGAGGAGATCTTGTAAGACTGCATCTACGTCTGCCGCCGTCGTCTTTGCCCTTCGGGCTACAATAGAGCTCCTTCCATTGTTAGTGGATTTATTGTTACAGTTGTTATCATTGTCACCACCATCTTCTTGTCCATTCTCTCGTCCATCTTCCACTACGCCGTATAATTTTACATCATCCTGCGAGATGCCCCGTCTTCCTGCTTCCTCCATAATGACTCTAAATGCCTTACTCGACACCAGCCCCGTTTTGACGTTGCATGGCCCTATCAATCCTGCCATACAGAAGTCCTCTAACAGCTGTTTTACGTCAGCCTCCATGTTGTCGTGAAACAACCAATTGCGCGGAAGAGGCGGAATGCTGCAACATGTAACAATAGGGTAACAATAGGCGAGGCGCACAATATCGGATTATAGTTCACTTTCACTTTTTTTTTTACTTTTAATTCACTACACGAGCCTAGACCATAAGTCATACGCTCGACGCTAAAATCTTAACCTACAACTTAACCTATTCAGTGAACAGTTATATACAGTTCCAGACAGCTTGGCCATATTAACAATAACAGTATTTTACCCCGTACTCGCCAGAATTCCCCAGAGTCACTTCCGAGTTCGGCCAAACCTACCCGTCTGGTCACAAAATCTCACTACTTGCCGCAGAGTGGACAATGTCCCGGCGTTGTGTGAGGAGGCGCCCAAAATTTCCCTCAAGTCACCCTCCTAGTCCTTCAGAATCCGGCCCTGAAAGGCCACCCAATGATGGCACACCAAAAGAAAGTGCCCCACTGTCTCAGGCGCCGTACCACACCTGCAGATCGGAGAGACGCTGATGCCCAGGCAATGCTCGTGAGCATTCAGCAGTGCATGCCCGGTCCTGAGCCTGGACACCAGCGCCGCGTCCCTCCTGGAGAGAGCATCCAAGCCACACGGAGAGGCAACGGTTGGGTAGATGTCATAAAGAGGCCGGCCAACGCTACTACTATCCCATTCTTCTTGCCAGTCCCTAACAGATACCCACCTCAGCACTGGCAACAAGTCTCTTGGAATCACTGGGAAAGTCACAACATTGCCCCTCTCCACAAACCTCTGCCTAGCTAACCCATCTGCAACTTCGTTCCCGAAGTGCCCAACGTGGCCCGGAACCCAACTCACCAATACCCTGATTTCCCACTGCACAGCACTCACCAATTTCAGGCCGACCTCCACAGCCAGCAGATGACTAACATCCAACTGCCTTAAAGCCGATTGCAAGGAGCGTATCCCTGCTGCCGAGTCTGTCAGGACTCGAAACTGCCTCAGATGGAGAACCAGTCCCACACCCAGCTCGACCGACATGGCCACCAACTCTCCAACAAAGGCCAATGGGAGGCACCGGAGAAAATAACTGTATTCCTGGTGAAACTCAGGGACACACACTCCGGCCCCTCCCTCCCACCTTCCACTGTGAAACGATGCATCACAACAGATATCAACCCATTTGGGATCTGGCTCGCAAGTTATCGAGCAGTCCAAAAGAGGCAGAACCACTCCACACCAGAACCACGGATGTCCCCCGCACTCTAATCTCAGTGCGGGGAAGGCACCTAAACCTCGCTGCTGAAGCAGAGTAGCACCCAAGCACAGTGCCCCTAAAAGCTTACGAGCCTAAGGAACCAGGCGCCTAGCCACCGGATAAGCACCTCCTCTGGCTACAGCCGTGAGGCACAGGGCAGTCAGGATGTCCCTGGCATGGATACGGAGCGGTACTTCACCTGCCTCAATGTGCAGCACGGGCACCAGCGTCGAAGGTAGACAGCCAGTTGCCGTGCACAGGCAGCCATTCAGAGCCACCTGTACTCTCTGCATGGCCACCCTCGAGCCAAGAAGAAAGGACAAATGAAAATCAACGCATGACGAAACATGTCCGATACAGTGTCATGATGACCGATCGCATTGCCACAGACCTATTAGAGGCCAGCGACTTGAGGGTCCCATGACGAGAAATCACACACTCCCTAACATAACTTGCGCCTACCTACCAAGACAGTTGCGTATCCAACTTGTACCCCAGGTAGTGCACACAGGTGGCCGCTTTCACCACCGAGGCACCAACCCGTATCGTAACGGCAAGCGTCTGCCCGCGAGCAAAAAGCATTAATTCTGTTTTCGGTGCAGACAGAACCACCCCCCTCTCCGCAAGAAGCGTGATTTCCCTGGGAATGATTCCCTCCAACGTTGACAACATACAACCTAAATCTGAACCAACCACCCAGACTGCCACATCATCCGCGTATGCCGCAACGTTCCCCAGCATACCGAGATCCTTGAGAACGGCGTTGATTGCTACTGCAACTTCCCTGCAGCAGCCCTCTGCCTGTCGACCTCACACTTGACTAATAGCCACAAACCCTCGTGGCATATCCCCGGTCACCCAGCAGTGCAAGGATAGCCTCGTCACTAACCCACATTGACTGCAGAGCCGGCTTAACCCAGGCGATGTCCATCATGTCGTAGATCACTTGAACAAGACGCAACGATGGTTGGGTGCCCCAACTACAACATTGTCCGAGGCCCCAATAAATGACGTTGAACATTGTCATTGTTTGAGTTAGCTAGCTCGCTGTGGAGAACCAAAAATAAATGGACTTGATTTTTTTCTTAAATCTTCAAGTGTTAAACCGTAGGCTGCGAAACCTTAAATTTTGAGGCCTCAAAATTGGGCG
>JAHWFP010095630.1:17429-45530 GCA_023313725.1 Lithobius niger | reverse complement strand
ATGCGGGAACGGTGTATTTATTAATGGAGCTTTAGCCCGAAGCTATATGCCCACTCTGCTCAATGCGGGCTTCGGGAAGTCAGTTGAATTGTTTCCGCGATTGTTGCCATGATACTGAAACAATCCAGAATCAACTACTCATCGAGATGACGCCTGCTAAATCCAGAAATACGCTAATGTTTTGCCATCAAATAATAATCATGGGACAAACTTTCGGCAGAACCTAAACATAAGTATCCATTTCCAATGTTCCGTTTTTTTCGAAAACAAAAATCGGTGGACAGTGGACACATATAAAATGGAAGCGAAAAAAGCCAACAAATTACCTGAGCAAAAAAAACCATTAGAGCTCGTATCCCCATACTCACAGCCCTGAAGGTACACGAATAAAAACGGATTAGAGTTCACTCGAACGCAACGAACTATAATTTGAACTCCAATTTGCAAAACGCAAACCCACAAACACACACAACAAAATGGAAGCCAACAAAATAGACGCCATTGACAGCAAAACGCTGCAAAATTGAAAGATAAAAATGTATACACAAAATGAACAAGTAATTACTTAAACGAACTAAAAAATAACCACCTCAAACGACCTTCAAACACAAAAACAGGCAAAAAACTGCCTTAACTAGGAGTCTGCTTCTTTCACAAATTATAAATGCACTCAAAATACACATATACTCACTCACACGAAACAGACTTAATATATAAAACAACAAACACAGACAAATATAAAAAAGTCTGTATAATACATAAATTATGCGTGCACGCCTAAACATCGAAACATTAAACTTTTCAAACATAAACTGGGCTTTCTTTCTGACATAACCATTGATCAAAAACAGTCTTTATTCCCTGGTACTGGAGTTCAAATTATAGTTTGTTGCGTTCGAGTGAACTCTAATCCGTTTTTATTCGTGTACCTTCAGAGCTGTGAGTATGGAGATACGAGCTCTAATGTTTTTTTTTCTAAACGGCGAAGCCGTTTTTTGCTTAGTTAATTTTTATATAATTTCTACCTGTACTTTCTTTATTTGCCCGAGCTGACGCTCCACGACAATGCTCATGTATATGTGACTAATTTTTCCTTTTTTTCATATCCTCCATATTTCTGCCCTTGATGTTCCGTTATTCTCTCGTCCCTGATGTGTGCTGACTCCCACGGCTGTAAATATGTTGCCTCCCGACGAGTGTATTGCTGTACGACTTGGTCCGACTATCCTGCCTATTTTCTAACCTTTCTATGAAAAGGAGGAGTCTCCAACCATCCGTTTTGTCAACGCAACTTTCTGTAAGTTACGAACCTCTTATCCTAGTTATGACCAACGAAACTTATTGCCGTAATGTTCCCGTTTGCTAATGGCCGTCCAACATTAACTTTCGAACTCTTGGTCATGTGTCGGACCCAGTCAGGACGCAACTTAACTCTCCCCCCCCCCACCCCGGTTGCAAAGCCGTCACTGCAACTAATAAAACCATATGAATCCAGCGTATCTTCGAGTTTTATGGCAATTTTCTCTTCTTTGTGACTCACGTAGTAGCAGAATAATTTGTGCGTATCCCGGATCTCGGGGGGGCCCCTCCCCATTCACACGATTTGCAGTAAGAATGATGGGACTCTCCTCATAACCCTCCATTTCTCACCACTGTGAAAACGTAATATTTTCCCACTTTGGAAGCAGTATTGGAAACAAATTTCGTCCCGTCTTCGCTTTTTTCGACGCTGTCCCTTTTTTGACTTTAATGCTTTCCCTATATGGAACAACGCCATTTTGTGCTGCTAACCTAACGGAACTGTTACGTGATGTCCTGTCAGGACTTTTTCCTTTAAAACCAACGAACGTTACGCTCCCACGGATTTATCCACGAATGACCTTGTGCGCTGAATTTCCCAATTTTTTCCGCAAATCACCATGTCTAAAACCGATGAAGAATATTTCCTTTCCCCCCATGCCGAAGATAACGTTCCAATCTATGCCTAAACCTTTTGTGTACACTTACCTCAACGGGAACCCAAACCGATAATGACCACTCTTTTATACATTCTCGTATGCGGTTTTATATTTACCCATATGCCTATTACACCCCATTTCACTTTTTATGCCCTTTTTTATTCTTCCTGTATATTTTTGGTAGATCCTAGCAACGGCTTTTGACCTTTTCAATCATGTCATTTAATTGGTTCCAACCGCAGCCCCTTCCACCTACTGTGCAGTATGTTCCAATGCCAACGTATAAAGGAGTACCCCCACCTCACAGAAATGAAATACGATATTTGGTCCATGCATGTAGAATGTGTTGCCAGGACTGAAGACTGGCTGGGCCCCATTCTACGCGGTAACAGGCCACGTGTTGATCCTGAAGCCCTAGTTATTTGGCAAGGGAAAAACTACACCTGCCTTTCCTTCCTGTTTAAGACCATCAGTCCGGAACTCTTACTTCAATTTAAAGGCATACGATCTGCACGACGAGTACGGGACCAATAGCGGCGACCTATGGTGTCGAACTCAAGCCATGGTTACCAATATGTTTATAGAACTGACCCGAATTTCTATTTATCCTAAAGAGTCACTCACCTTCTATGTCACACGTGTTAGGGGCCTTTGTAGGAACTGTATTGCTGCAGGGTGTTAACATAGAAAAAGCTGAAGTGTGTATGTATTTGTTACAAGGACTTCCTTTTCCACACTTGCAAACCATCATAGAAATCCTACGCAACACACCTGCCCTTCTAACCCTAGACACAGTTCAGACCTCCTTACTCCAAACACACCTGCAATTTTTGAAAACGTCTACTGCCCTTTGTCAACCATACGGTAACAACTTTTCTACACCACCAACCCTCCCTGTCTCCAGTGTATCTTTGCCTGCCCCCAATAACCTGCAAAAACTTTGTCAAACCTGCGGTTCAACCACTCACCTTTTCCCCCAATGTATCCAAATATACCCAATTAACATTGTATGTGAACGTTGTGGAGGCGCCCGTCACACTGTACAAACCTGTCCGAGCCCACCTGACACCCGACCGAAACAACTTTTGCCTTCCGAACAAGCTACGCAACAACCCAGTCGTCCTCAGCGACCTAGGAGATCACGAAACCCCCAACACCCGACTGGGAACCAAAACATTTCCAGCGTAACTGACCCTAACCTAAAGTAGGAAGAAGATTATGTTGTTTTTGGCCTATCATTACAGGATGAACTTCTTGAGAGTGCAAACCATATTGTATGTGCCCTGCATGATATCCCACCTTTACAGGATACCACTTAACATTTTAGCCCTAAGCTCACCATTGTACGTTTTGGGATCGATTCTTTTGCATCTATTTCAATTCTTCATTCTTGTGGTAAAAATATTGATAGATCCTTATGTAGAACTGTCAAAGTCAAGCTTGCTGCTGACAAATACCTTTGTTGAGGGAAAACTCGTTGGTCCAGTTCACATTATGGGCGTTAACCACCAAGGTCGACCCTTTGATGTACCGATCATGTTGGACAACATAGTTGAAGTACCTCAAGCCCCAAACAACTTTATCTCAGCATCACGCTTGATCGAATCTAGTTTAGAGAAAAGAAACATCCAAACTATCTGGCTCTATTTGCTAAACGAGAAAGACATCTACATAATATTGATGTCATCCTCTTACCAGATTCCCCTAATGAATGTGCCAATCTCCTTGTGTCAGGTTACGCCCCCTAAACCCACTGTTTTACCCCTGACCATCTTTCCTCCTTGTCAACCGTTCACAACGAACACGCTTTCTCAAACTTCAGTATCTCCCTACCAACCCTCATTTCTGATTCCATTTTCCCCCCTAACCTACTCCTAACAAATCCACCATCGTTTGTATCTCCTGTTTCAGGTAATGCACAGTTTGACCTCATGGACTTTACTGACCATACCCCTTGTATGCCTGTTTCCCTTTTCCATCTCTTTTCTCCCAAGATGCCCCCACCTTCGATATGCTGCCTACTCTTCCTTCCGAACCTTTACCACATATTCATAATATGCAAGAGTTTAACCCTACCCTTCATGTTCCTGAGCCTAATATTCATTAGAACCAACCCCTAATTAACCCTGCTCGTACTGCACGTCCCTGGGGGGGGGGGAGACATCCGTATGTCGCGCCCCCCTTACCTGACCTTATTGATGACGACTTTTCCTACTACCCTACTGTTGAAGAAGTCTCTACTGATGTGAACTTACTCCACCAACGTCTGGACATGTATCCTACCCCAAAATCCAAAAGATGCTCACGCAATGTGTTTTCAATACCCCTAAAGTCACTGGTAGTCCTCTACTTTACTGTGACACTTGTTTGTCAGCGAAAGCTAAGCGTCTTCCCCACAAGCCTGTGGGCACCATTAATGTAACGTCCATACTCCAGTTCTGGTCGGTTGACCTCAGTGGGCCTCTTGCCCCAACTCTCGATCAAGAACGTTACCTATGTGTAATTATAGACGCATGCTCCCGCCGATACTATACACACCTATTACGTGCAAAATCTGAAGCCACAGACGTCATCATTAGTGAAATACTCAGACAACAGAACCGTACCGGCTGTTGCCTAGGCAAACTTCTATCTGATCACGCCTTGGAGTTTCAGACACAAAACTTAATCAGTTTCTCCTCCAAAACGGCACCGAACACGTCATGAGTGCGGACAGAGTTCCTCAAAATAATTCGGTGGCCGAGGCCTCAATCCACGTCATCAAGTCTCTTGCTAGATGCCTTCTTAAAGACACCAATTTGCCTCTTGACTTCTGCGGCCATGCAGCCCTCATGGCATCCCACATCCACAATATGACCACGTCCTTCGCTTTGCCCCGGATTATCCCCTTACGAGATCTGGGGATTACCTAAGCCTTCTATAAGCTCTATCCGCCATTTTGGGTGCTATTATACCGGCAGTTATTTGTGTGTGACCAGAGTTTTGCCTCGCCCTTTATACCTCTTATCATCGTAAGGTGAGAGGAGGGATTTGGATATCTGAACGGTACTTACTGAAGCTGGAAATCTTGGCCCAGCTTCCCTTCTGCGGAGGTGTCATTGATTTTAAGAATGCTTCGTAGTCGTCAAAGTTCAAATGTTTCTTCACGAAATCGCTTTGTATACTGCTGGCCTTCTTTATTTTCCACCTTTTTCAGGGGTTTGATGGTGTACATTTTCGATCTGAGTCCGATGAACTTTAGGATGGGGATGCTGCCTATTTCGTCTTTTATTTTCCTCAACACGTGTTCAAGGGGATGATTTAATGGATGGTTGCGCGTGTCGAAGCGGTCTTTGTCAGCGAGCATGTCTAGATAGAAGTCCTCAATTTCGATATCCTAGCAGAAGTTGTTGGTGTCGGTGAAAAAGAGTTCGGCACAGTTCTCGTACTTTGGTCAAATGTAGAAGTAGTGGAATTCGAACATGAACAGTTTGAAGAGTTTCGTATGGTAAATCTGATGTAGGTTGGGAGATCGCACAACGGGCTACGAACACTCCGGTTAAGTTGCACCAGGTTTACGTTTAGGATCTTGAACGATTTGACGTGCATTTGGGAGGTCGAGGCGACTTTGCTTATTCTCCAAAAACTGAATTATGCAGGAGTTTGAAGTTGTCCTTGATGAAAGGAGCGGTCACTTCTTGTCTTTTGGTGGTGTTGAACTCGATGTAAGTTTACGTCCACGGTCTTTGTTTCAAAGCTAGAACTCTTCGGATGCAATGAAGTACTAGTCCGTGCCGGCGATAGAATTTCAAGTTCCTATAGTGAAGGATATACCTCTTCTTGTGCAAAAGATTTGGGACGAGTTTTCTGTTGGAGGAGGACGTGATCTTGTGGTTTAAATTTTAAACCCGATTTAGAGATTAGGGGATAATCAGCTCCTTTCCAATGTCGATTTTCTCCGGAGCTAGTGGATAGTTGTTGTGCAAGTCATGCAACTCTCTGGGGTATTCGAGATCCATTTCCAGTATATATCCCACGTCAGTGTCGTCCGCTACAGTGTCTACGTACGAAGTTCTAACCTCCTTCCAGGTTAGGTATTGGGACCCATCGTAGGGGAGATGAACGCACATGGCGACACCGTAGAGTTTGTTCACCGTAGAATTTGTATTGGAAAGATTTGCTAGGGAAATGAAGAGGCCGGTATTTGTTATTACTTTCGAATGCCTCTTTCCAACGAATGAAACTACGCCTCTTGTGCCGGAGGATATGAAATTATGCTTCCTCACGTGAGTGAATACCTTCAACTCTGGCTCCTGCATCGTAAGGAGAGTTGCCCAGCTGAAACCTGGAGTGGAGATGTAAAAACATGGATCAAGTTTCTTGTTTTTGAGGCACAATTTTCGGAAATCTTCAAAAACGTCAGCGAACAGGAAAACGTCGGTCATTTGGTATTTCTCGTGGTAAGTACAGAATACCTTCGATTTCATCCTCAGCCAGAGGTTCAGCGCTTGCACGTACTCGACTCTCGCCAACATCTCGTCTTTCAATTGAGAGTAGAACGAGTGCCTTGACGGCAGGTCTTACTCGTCGAAAACGGACGTGTCGTTTATGTATTCATTCGGGTAAACACCCTTCTGTGTTAACATGTTCAGCTTATGTTCCCGCGTGGAGTTCTCCATGCAAACCAAGTAGATTTCAATCCAGCTGCCTCGAGGAAGGGGAGACACTTATTGTCGTCCTGCGGTTCTTTACTTGAGTATCCAGAAAACCGTTTACAAAATTGAGGCTATCTATAAATCGAAGATTGATCTTGCTGATGTGATCTTAAATTGTTTTGGTCTGAAACTTATAGTCATTGCGAGTGATAACATCTACTTTTCCTGGAAACTTTTGCACTGTGGATACTAGGAGGTGCATTTTGTACCCTTCCAGACTGTGCAACATGACGGGAATGGTTTTTTGTTCTCGAGCAGTTAGATTGCAGTTTAGGTGAGCAGCTACTCTGTATTACCCGCTGGTGTGGCAATGACCCCCCACCTTATTGTCAACGATCCGTACTTTAGATTTCCCATCTATATATTTGACTTTCAACACACTTCTTGAAGGCTTTCCTGCAATAATGACAAACGCTTCTTGAAAGCTGTTTCTTCAGTTTGAGCTGAGGTCGAGGAGTTTTGTAATTTTCAGCAGGCTCGCATAACATCGAGTTGCTTCTTCCATACATTTATACAAACACGTAGACAGTGTCTTTTCCCAAGTAATACTTGTGATGTATAATCTTCCCATCATGTCCATCATGTTCTTGTAGAATTTAGCCAAAACTACAAGAAAGGTGTTGATGGATTTGGGTGGTTGAACTCATTGAAGCATCGGTTGAGCGGTTTGGATGGGATAAAAGAGTCATTCAAAGTCGGCGTATATGATGTGGGAGGAAAGGGTTTTGAGGGTTATAAAGTGCTTGAATATGGGAGAGTTTTCTCCTGGTTTCTTGAATGTAAGAGCTTGAACGGGGTCAATTTTGATGCATTCTTTCCTATGAGCCAGCAGCATCCATTCCCTTCCAAAACTGGTGAATCAGTTCCTGCAATAGAACTCGGCAAGGGAACCAGAACATCGATATCGTTGGAAAGCAGCTACGCCTGTAATCGCACAATAATTGGTGTTTAGGGTTACCGAATCATCATCTTTGTACAGATATAGAAGGTCAATCGAAGCCCGTGTAACTGCTCTTCATGGCTATAACCGATGATATTGATCAAAAGATCGTTGAGCTTTTCTAAATGTCAATTTTTTCAATGTAATTAGGGTAATACAGCATGGAAGTTTCGAGCATATCTTCGAATTCGTGCTAATCTTCTGGGGTGCTGTCCAACAATATCGGGTTGAGCGGTTTGGATGGCATGAAGGAGTCATTCAAAGTCGGAGTATATGATGTGGGGGGAAGGGGTTTTGATGGTTATAAAGTGCTTGAATACGGGAGAGTTTTCTCCTGGCTTCTTGAATCTAAGAGCTTGTATGGGGTTAATTTTGATGCATTCTTTCCTATGAGCCAGCAGCATCCATTCCCTTCCAAAACTGGTGAATCAGTTCCTGCAATAGAACTTGGCAAGGGAACCAGAACATCGATATCGTTGGAAAGCAGCTACGTCTATAATGGCACAATAATGGGTGTTTAGGGTTACCGAATCATCATCTTCGTACTGATATAGAAGGTCGATCGGTAGTCCGTCTAAGTTTTTAGAGACTCGAAGCCCGTGTAACTGCTCTCCAAAAGATGGTTGAGCTTTCCTAACTGTCAATCTTGCAATGTAATTAGGGTAACACATCATGGAAGTTTCGAATTCACGCTACTCATCTGGGGCGCTGTCCAACTGCTAAACTGCGGCCAGTACAAAATACAAAAGCATTTCTGATCGTTTAAATTTTGAGTGTTCACCACCACCTTATTCTTGCCAGTGAGCACTTTCGGAAGAGGGATGTACAAAGATGCTCGTAATAGTTTATACTTTGACACTCTGATTATTACGTTATGGATGTGAGGTATAACCCAGCCGATGCCCCATTCGGTGAAAGCATCGATGGATCCTTGGATTTTTGCAAATGCCTTGTCCAACAGAGCAGGAATGTCATGGGGGATTATGTAGTTCTGAATATCTCAACCAGAATGTCGCCTGAATGAATGCCTTGTCCCTAGTAAATTCTATACCCATGCTGATCTGGACTTTACAGTTTACCAACTGGCATAACCTAACTTCTAGCATCACTTGTAATGCCATGCGATTAGATCGGAGAAATTGAAGTGAGTCGCTGATGACGCATTCACCCACTAGAGGCATCTCATACTGCTGGTGACCCAATCCTTTATCTAGAGATAGGGGTGGTAGAATCTTGAGAGTGTTGGTAGCTGGTTGTGGAAGTAAGTGCATTTTTGCATATTAAACGGAAGATGGAACTGTAGGTGGTTCCACAGCTCGGCTTGTGAGAAGAAAATCCCCCCACAGTAAACGCACGTGAAAGTTTTCTTTTCCATTGTGAAATTAAAATAAAAGTTTATCCTTTTATGAAACTCAGGAAGGAAAAAAATAAGGAATCTATTTAAAAATAATGTTGTTGATTGCATTGAAAAGTTTTACGTGAAAAATGAAAAGTAGGCTAAGCCTTTATTTAAGACTGCTAAAGTTGGTGTCATATCCCTCCCATTTAACAAAGTATTGCATATTCCCATCTTTTCCTTTTTCTTGCGTAATACTTTTTCTACTAAAAACAAACCGGGAACGAGTTTTCTGAAGTTCTGGTTTGTCAAAACCTCTTAGCACAATTTCACCTGACTCGTATTTAGAAGATAAGTAACATCTTGTACTTTATGGATCGTGAAAACTTCGGTAGTACAATTTTGCAAATACCCCTTATCAAAATTTTTCTTAGTCTTAGATATCCTGACTTTATTAATTTGGGTTTCTGCAACAACTGTTTAGTACTAGTTCGTCTCAACAAAGTTTCGTGACATTTGGTTACTTCCCTAGTTTTCAGTTTTATAGTGGAATTAACCGTGTTATTGTACTTGGAAACTAACTCGTCGATAATGCTTACCCACTCGTAATTCCCCTTTCTAGTGAACCTTTTCCTCATTTGAATTTTCAGCGTTCTGTTGAAACGTTCTACCACGCTTGTTTTCTTCTTAGAGTATGTAGAGTACATGATGATGTAATGCAGCCTAAGTAGGGCTTTGAAGTCTTTATCGCAGAACTTAAGTTAGCGAACTTAAAAGTGAACTTAAAACAACATGGTAAATTAAATTTGGTTGCTTCTTTCTAGCTGATAATCTTTTTCGACGTAACTCAATGAAATACTAATATTTCATCGTTGCGTTTAACCACTGCAGGAAGAAATACAAACATAAAAAACAAAGGATTCCATTAACAACACAAAATAATTTCCTTTAAAAAAAGAACGCTTGGAGAAATTCACTTCAGCATGGTGACGTAAGTGGCATTTACACTAGCCATGGAAAGCCCGAATATGAAACCTGAAATCGTTGTATCAAGGCGAAGAGGCCAGTTTAAAACGAAATTATACTTACTTAGTAGACGTTGTTTGTACTAAAGCGCATAACAGTAGTCTTCGTTGCCACGGTAACATCAAGTCTTGAAACCAAAACCATGTCGCATGCAGGAATAGGCCTAAATCTCGAACCCCAGTTGTTAGCTGCTACTTACGAAATTAAATTGCCACAGGGAAAAATTAGGCCTCAACGCTGAAAATTAGGCCTAAAACCTAAAACTAGACATAAAACTAACACAATTTTAACGTACATTGTGATTGGTATTACTTTTAGATTATTTTATTAAGATCGCTGTTGCAGTGTGTAATAGATGTGTGCCTCAACGTTTTCGTTGGTGGGAGTGTCAAGTTTTATACCAGCGACAGCATTGTCAACCTTTTAAAAATTGATTATTTGTTAAAAACTATCGTCTGATGCAGTAAAATGCGTAATTATTATTTTTTTAATATACGGACTACACTTTGCAGAGCAGTTGCTGTAAACAATGAGACAATTATTGGCGCCGGTGGTTCAAACAGCAGTGGCCACGCACAGTTTTATTTACAGTCGGCGGCAATGGAAAAATTGAGTTATGAGACAGTGACGGCGTCAGGATTGAAGTGTTTGGGGGGCCAAAAGAGAGCACATATGGAAATTGAGTGGGCCAAGGATTTTTTTAAAGCAGCCACATTAGACGGTATTTCTTTTTAATTAAACGTAAACTTCAATAGAGGTGGTTTTTTTCGTAAAATACGCCCCATAAACACACAAAATAAATTAGGCCACATATCTACTGCAAAATTGCTACACAAATTAAAAAATAAAAATAAATCAATAATTAAAAAATTTTTTAATGTAAATTTTTTAGTGTCAATTACGGACCAAACATGCCTCTTTTCCCGTAACTAGCCAACTTGAAGTTCGTCATTTCCTTACATTCTGTGGCACCCTGCTTGCCATTCAAGCCCTTTTACGTTCATGCTCCCGTTCATTGTTCGCTCTTACATCCTTGACCTGCCCCGTTCTGCAGCCGTCAGCTTTTCACCACTCGGGCCAACCCCATCTTCGTTTGTGGTTCCGCTCATCGTTCGCTAGCCCGCTACCGCTCAAGCTCATTGCGTTCGTGCACCCTTTTACCATTCACTTGGCCACCCGCACGCCCATTTGCTGTCCGTCAATTGCTTATGGCCCACCAGCCTGATCGTCATCCACAAGCCCTCCGCCGGTAACCACCATGCTCTCCGCGCCACTCATTGCATTTCGTTCAAACATCGAAGCTGTCCACAGCAAAGCATGCTGAATGCACCGGCTCTCGTCCGCCCTCTGAAGTCACATTGCTTTGAGCCCGTTTCGGACTCGATTGTTCGTCCGCTGGGGGTAACCGAGTGCTGCTGACATCCACCCCTCTCACCGTTAACCCGGCCTCCTCGATCAATCAACCATCTTCACCGGGACAACAACCCTGGCACTGCCTTCGAAGCTTATAAACTAACCACACAACAGTATCGATGCAACGCCAACCCTGTACCTACACCTTGCTTCTGCCTCGTTCCTTGGAACCACTGCGTGAGACTTCACATGATTGCCCCGTACTTCGTCCCATCTCACCTCCCTTACACCACCTCGGTTCGATTTCATGGAGGGAAGGTCTCCTCCTAATCGCCGACCCTTTCTGAATGAATGTTCACTCACATGGTTTGGATGAAATCCCGCAACGTCTCCATCCCACGAGCACCCGTCGCAGACGTTCGCCCCGAACTCCATTCTCGTCGATCTATGCGTTCATTATCCGTCAACATGCACGCATTGTCACTATAGCTAACCGTCACCAATTGAATTATGATGGTCTTTCACGGTGCCCCAGTCCATCACACCACACCACTGTGACCGCCATGGTCTCACGACTCTTCAATTTCATGTAAAAATCTGTCTTCATCGTCAACCACCTGCTGCATCATGATGAAGCTGAATTTTCTTCACGACTCCCCCGTCACTTACACCCAACTTGATCATGGACGACAAAGCTAAACTCCTTAGCACTACCATAAACTCCCGTTTCTTGCTCACCTTCCACGACCTGGTCGCTTGGAGAAACTCCAGCTGGCTAATGTTTTAATCACTCGGCCTTATGCCTCACATTCCTTGGTTAAGTCTCGTTCATTCCAAATCTTTGGGAATTCGACTTATCCAATATTTTTGTTTGACTCTTCAATCTGTCAATCATGACGAATCACCTTGTCACCATGACTAACCACATGGCTCCTTAACCAACATCTGCTTGGATGTCCTCGCCAACTTACAACCGGAATTTCCGAACCACAACCAGTGGTTTATCATCAATTCACATTCACTCATTGCCACTAACGGTCTCGCACCCAATAGTCTGGCAGCATCACACTTCCACCAAGTCAAACTGGACCTTAACGACATTCGCAACTCTGCAGTCAACTCAGCCTTGATCTTTATCTTCACAACTCACACTCATGACAGTGTGCTCGGCACTCGCCCCCTTCACATGCTGCCCTTCAAGGATTTCCCCTGGTCCACCCACATACTAACGTTCACTTCCAGATCTTGCTGCTCCAATCTCAATGACTCTGGGGAACAACATTTCATGGACCCTTCGCCAACTCTGTAACATTTCACGCATCATACAATCACTCAAGCCCTTCTCACGCTTCATCCATCATCGGAATCTCACAATCCCTTCAACCGACTTCACTGCTCCTAATCAAAGCACCCATCCACAGCTGGTGCACTGTTCCTTGAACACCCTTCCTCGCTTCTGAGCATCTATATCGATTGATTCTGAATTCACAATGGTCTTCCGCTTCTTCACCCCTCTGAAGCTCGAATTCTCAACAATAAACCTCAACACCAATGTACCATATACTTCAAGAACCTAACGGCCACAATCATTGACATCCTGTGAACTTCTACTGCAATTCTGCCAAATCATTAAACCATCAACCGAAAACCAATCAAAAGTCATGGAATCTGGAAAACTCGCCTGAACTTCCTCACCACCTCGCTTTGGCTATTGAATGTTCCCTCCCCACTCCGACTGCCTTGCGCAGAAAGTCGGCCGTGACCAGAGAATGTTGCGCCTGCAACCAATCAACCACAACTCTGTCACTGGGGACCCAGCCCACACCCTTGGGGGCCCGTCATGATGGTGCCCGCCACCTATACTGACGAGGTCAGCTGTAAATGCAATTAAATTTACAGGTAGTGGATATTTTCCAACCGGCAATTAGAAAGCCCAGTTTTACCTGGGGGGAGGTCAAAATTGGTTTCTATTGCCTAAGGAAAATAGACACTACCTGTAAATACCCACCCAACCTCCCCTCTCGAGTCACCATCATGGCTGACATATCATGAGGAAAAATGGCCTGCACGCACTGGACACGCGGGCCTGCACGCACTGGACACGCGCATGCGCAGGTGGGTGTCTGGGCTGGGCGTATCTAGAGAGTTTAAAATCCTCCAGGGTAACGAGCACTCAGGAACTGAATGCAATTAAATTTACAGGTAGTGTATATTTTCCTTAGGCAATAGAAACCAATTTTGACCTCCCCCCAGGTAAAATTGGGCTGAACTTTCACCATAGAAGAATTAGAAGAAATTATTGATCATATTCAGTACAAAGACCTCAAAAAGGCTTGTTTGAACTTAGGTTTAACTGTTGGTGAAACCAGACACGAATCCGTAAAGGTTACAAAGATAGCCTATAACGATCAAAAAATTACTTTAGACGAACTCACTAATGTGTTACTTAGTGCAATAATACAATAGTGCAATAGTGCTAGCTTTAGAGCTAGCATAAGCTGATAAAGGAAGAAATGAGGCCGAGAAAGTTCGGGCTCATGCCACAGCCAAAGCAGACAAAATCCGTGCTCATGAGTTAATGTTAAAAGACATGGGAGCCCAGAGTAGCGACGCCGCTAGGGTACAAGAAATTCGTAAATTTGACCGTGAGTTGGAACTAGCCAACAAACAAATTGAGCTAGCCAAATTAAGAGCAGTTAACGGCAATGGTGATACCATTTCAGTACAAGTTTTGCCTAGTGCAAATTCCGGACCAAAACCCGGTAAAATTTCAGATGTTGTAAGGATATTAACTAAATGGGGTATTTTCTTTTTATTTTCTTTAAGTCCTAAAGGCAAACGCAGGGTCAAGTTCCGCCAACCACAATGAGTCAACTCAATCGGTGGAAGGCCACCTCTAAACGCATTTTCCCATAACCCATGGAAAGTCTGCTCTTGAAGAAACAATTGTTGTCCCTTGGTTAAGGACCAGCCCTAACCGAGGACAGTCGACCGTAGTCACCAGACCACCTGAACAAAACGTCTAGCCTCGAGTGCATGCACTAATTCATTTTTATATGCGTGACGCCTTTGCCGTTCAAGCCGACACGCATGCGCATCGCACTAAAAATAGATTTACATGTAAACAAATTGTAAAATACAGATTATAATAAACTTCGCATCTAAGCGAAAAATTAAACCATGCAAACATAAATTGTTAACGCACACACTGCGATATCAAAGCGAGAAGATTAGCGCCGCCTAATGGGGTGAGGGGGGGGGGGGGAGAAACGGTGGCTTCGTCAGTTGTAAATGAAACGTACCCATAAAACATCTTCACAAATCCCCCCTCCCTGGAGATTCGCGGTCTCCGGATCGCGATCAACCTTCAAGAAAGAAACTTTCAAAATACCAGAGAAAGAACATCGCTGATTAGGGCAAAAACAAAGAATAAAAAGGGAAAAGAAACACCACTATGGCTCATTATAAATGACACAAAATTCGCTATTAGGTTTTTAACCTTAAAAATTGCAACCATCTCCCACAAGTGGAGCACTCGATCCATTGAGTACTCGTAATTGCATGCTAGGACTAAAATTTGTTTGATCACACTATACAATTCATTTCCAGCAGACATAGGTAGATACTTAAAAACTTCATCGTTATGCAATCTCACTGAGAATCTGGGTTACAAACCCTTTCTACTCATAACTCGAAATGACGGAGAAAGGATGCGAGAAAAAAAATCTAAAATCTCACTTCTCAACCATTACTTTCACTGAAAACTCAAACATTCACATTCAATGAAAGCCCTTGTTTTACACCACTTTCAGTAATCAGAATTTTACATAACGTTTTCACAAGTAACTTGTAAAGTTTTCCCCCCACAGTTAATATACTTCTCTCGGTTACAAAGCACGTATTTACAAATTATTATTATTTTTTTTTTCATTTATTTTGAATCGACATACGGAAAGAGAAAAAAAAACATTTCATTTCTGAATTAATCTTTTTTACTCATTGGAAAAATATCAGGCGCAAGGGAAATTAAGTTTGCAACGCCCACCGTGAGGAACTATTACTGAGCAGAAAATAATATTTATAACAATAGATGAGGGAAATGGAAAATTATTTCCCGTTTCTCTACCTTTTACATCACACTGGATTCCTACCCAAATGAAAACCAAATAAACCAGCTCACACAAAATGATGTTTGACAATATACCCAAAACAAGGTAATGTTTAGCTAGCATTAACCACCCCACTATTAAGTACACTGAAAAACCACATCAAGTATGAACTTCCCATTATTAGTACAAAAATACGTCATAATGTGTTTACCAATTCCCAAAAGGATTAAAACTCAAATGACAACATCCATTTCATTGAAGATAAGTAGAACGCATTATAAAACTGAAATAAGCTCATGCTACCAGTGTGACATGTTTAAAGATAGAAAAACAAAAGCCAAGGTTGATAAACCCATGACGAAAACCAGTTAACTAGACCAAACCAGTCCTTCGATCCCGTGTTTAACTTAATTGTCCACACTCAATACATCACAAATACGACACACATCCCCAAAAAAAAATTATGTTAAAACAATTCAAGTCAGAAATATTTTTATTGCGAAATGTGAAACGTGGCCTTTTCTTGTTTGCCAGTCGCAACGAGTGTTGACCTACACGTTTTCGGGTTTAGTAGTTCCTTAATCACATAAGGCCCTGACCAGGATTCAGCAAATTTAGCTCCCTTGTCACTGAAAAAATGTGCCTTTTTCAAAACTAATTCGCTTTTTTGAAACGTTCTCGATAAAAATCCGCGGTATTCTTAAAATCCGATGTTATGAGGTTAATATCCACTGGATTTCGAGAAAGGAAATTGGCAATGTCATTTTGCTTACCCGGGGCATATACAATGTCAAATTGGAACAGTTGTAAGCGAATTATCCAGCGAGCCAAACTACCATTGCTGTCTTTTGCGTTTTTCAGCCACTGTAAGGCCTGGTGATTGCTCATCAAAAACAGCCTTGTGGTTTTCCGCCTGCTCTTGCTGAAACCGTTGTGCTGCAGCAATTGCATCACGAAGGTTCTTTGAAAGCTTTGTTGCCCATGCTGTTGGTTTATATTCAATAGGAAATTCTGCTGGGAAATTCACGTCTGATGGAATTCGTAATTCCCTTCCTAACGTCAGGAATGTAGGTGAAAAGTTTGTTGCCTTAGAGATGGTAGCTTTTATTCCCATCAAGATCAGTGGTAGATTCTGATCCAACTTGTTTTGTTGCCACTGCAACCTTTTCTTTATCATGCTTTTCACAGTCCCAATCAGACGTTCGGCTCTATTTCCCGAAGGTGCATAATAAGATAAAAAATCTCTGCTTTACGTCAAACAGTGAACACATCCTGAGAAATTTTTTGCGTTGTCGTTAATCAAAACTTTTGGAATTCCAAAATAACAGAAAACTTCCTCAACTTCCTCTCGCTATTGTTGCCGCAGTAGTATTTTTCAATGGAAAAACCTCAGGCCATTTTGTGATGTTATCCACGATTATCAACATGTGGGTATTATTACTAGAACTACGTGGGAATGGACCTGCCACGTCCCATGATAAAACATCCCTTGGCAAAATTAAATTTTCCGCAATTCTCATTAAACCTTGTGGCGCCTGCGAGTCACGTTTATGTCTTTGACAAACAATGCACTTCGACACATATGACATTACATGCTTTTGCATGCCAAACCAAGTCTAATTACGTTGAAGAACGTTTATTGTCTTACATACACTCAAATGGCCTATTAGCATCATTACGAGTTCGCACTATGAATTTATTCTGCTCCTCTTCAGGAACCAGAATGACAAATTTCCGATCTCCATTTTTGCTTGGAAAAAATTTTCCGACGCCTCCATCTTGGATTATCGCGTTAACAGCCGCTCTTCTGGCTCTTTTTCCTAACTTTCCTTCCGAAAATTTAACTCCCTTTTCAATGTATTCACGAACTGCCAAAATTACTGGATCATTTGATTATACAATGTCAAATTGGAACTGTTGTAAGCGAATAATCCAGCGAGCCAAACGACCATTGCTGTCTTTTGCGTTTTTCAGCCACTGTAAGGCCTGGTGATCGCTCACAACCGTAAATTTGACCCCATCCAGAAAATATTTAAAGTGTTCTATGCTACCAACTATCGATAAACATTCTTTTTCCGAAATACAATACTTAAGCTCCTGATCTTTCAAGGTGCGGCTGGCATATTGTAAACTACGGCCTTTTTCATGCACTTGCATGAGTGCAGCCCCCAAACCAAATCCGGACGAGTCCGTCCTTAAAATGAAGGGTTAACTGAAATCAGCTTGGACTAAAATTGGTGAAGAAGTAAGCCTATCCCTTAAAATTTCAAAAACCTCTTGATATTTCTCAGACCAATTCCATTTAATCCCTGCTTTTATCAGCCTAAGCAAAGGAAAAATTAAACTTGAATAATTTTCCAAGCATCTTCTGAACCAAGAAGTTAGACCAAGCCAAGACCTCAGCTCTTTTTACATTTTTAGGGGATTTAGCTTCTTTAATCAGTTTCAGCTTAGCGGGATCAGATTTTATTCCCTCCCTACTAATAATGTAACCTAACACCCTTGTTTCTTTCTTCCTAAGTTGGATCTTCTCAGGGTTCAGGGTAAAATTTGCATGGTCCAAACATTCCAACACAAACTCCACTTTTTCAAGATGGGGGCTCCAGGAACCACTTGACATTGTAATATCATCCTCGTATCCAAAAATTGTGGAATGTTGTGACGTTCTTAGTAGTTCATCAATTAGTCTCTGGAAAATCCTCCCACTATTTACAAGCCCGAATTGCATCGTATTTGGTGCAAAATGGCCTCCAGGCACACAAAAAAAGGCAGCCAGTTCACTTGCTCTTTGATCTAAACCAATTTACCAAAAGGCAGACTTCAAATCGAAAGACGTTATCAAGGACCGCTACCTTATGTAAGCCTCAGCATGAACTTCCATGTTAAACGTCAAACTTTGAACTCCTATAGTCTCGCCAAGAAATTGACATAGACCAACGAAATTCGGTCACCACATTACAAATTTTAATGACAACAATCAAACCGTTCGGCGTCCACAGCATGGCCATTTCTTGTTGTTGTTGTTGGGACTCTTTGCCCTCACCTGGAAACCGAACCACTGAACCGATTTTCAAGTTCTATAGCTTAAAACGTACGTATTGATGCGTAACGCAACTACAATATTCTTGACACGGAAAGCCAAATGGGCTAAAACATTTGCTCTCACCTAGAGATCGAACCAATGAACCGATTTTCAATTTGTATAGCTTAAAATGTAGGTATTAACACCGAACAGGGCCTTTTGAACCCGATTTTGAGGTGACTGCAGTATTCTCGTCGGCAGAGCAATTATTATTATTGCAGAGCACTGGGCAGAAATCATTAATGTTGCTGTTGGTCCTCGCCTGGAGATCGAACCACAAAACCGATTTTCAAGTTCTATAGCTTAAAACGTAGGTCTGGACAAGGCCTAGGGCCTTTCGCATGCTATTTTAATGTAACTACATTATTCTTGACACGGAAAGCCAAATGGGTTAGAACTTTTGCTCTCACCTAGAGATCGAACCAATGAACCAATTTTCAATTTGTACAGCTCAAAATGTAGGTATTAACACCGATCAGGGCCTTTTGAACACGATTTTGATGTTACTGCAGTATTCGCATCGGCAGAGCAATTATTATTATAGAGCACTGGGCAGAAATCATTAACCCAATGACCCCATGGACCCCAATGAAATACCCATCAGTGCCCCCCCCCCCTCCCGCCCCAGAACCTCTTAGTGATGCCTCCCATGGGTTTGGGCAACAAATTCTTATAGATCAAGCTAAAAACATGAAATTGGGTGCAAAAGTCACTCTTAGCAGTATAAAACGAATCAGCCATGGAAAAGACTCTCTTATAACAGTTATTTTAAGGTGATTACAGTGTTCTTTTCTGTGTTATTCTTGCTAAAACAAGGGAAAAAAATAAGGGATATTAGTATTAAAAAACCCTTAAGCGTATAAAATACGGATGTAAGCCTTAAAAAACTTAAAGCTTGTTTTTTGGGTTGCTGGAGATTCTTTTACACGTATTAGTGCGACGCTGATGGCTTACATGTCTTTTTCTAATATCTGTTCCTTTAGGGCTTTACGTTTTTTAAGGCTTACATCCGTATTTTATACTCTTAAGTGTTTTTTTAATACTAATATATTCTGGTGTACCCAAACTATTAATTATACTATCTATTGAAGGTAGATTATAGTTATCTATCTTAGTGATTGAATTCAAGAACTTGTAATTAACTACAAGCCTATAAGACCCGTCAGCTTTCTGACGTAAGAAAGCTGGTGACGCCATCTTACTTTTAGCTGGCACGTTTAATCCTTGTTGCAACATATCCTGAATTATGTCATTCATAACTTTCTGTTTAACTGGATTTAACTGATAAGCTCGTTGAGCAGGTAATCTAATATTCTCGTCGATCTCAATGTGCATCTGCACGAGAGTACAACGGCCTAATTCTTTTCTGAACAATCTATGGTATCTTGAAAACAACTGATGTACGTCGGTTTTCTGAGGCATGGTTAAATCGGTATCATCCAATATTTTTTGCCAAGAGCAAATTTCAGTTAAACTTAAGCTTGCTGGTATTGCTCCATTTTGGACGAATTTCCTCCTCATTACACCATCCGTTTTAAAATACCAGTGGTTCTCAGAAAAAGCCAAAATTACTCCTAAATCATGCATAATATCTGTTCCTATAATTATGTTATAAGGCAAGTTTTTGAAAACTACAACTGGATATTCGATCGATTTATTCTCCACATTGATTTTAACTTTTAACCAACCTATAATTTCAATTTGAGAATCATTTGCGGCACACAAACGTAACTCGCATGCTTTTATCTTTCCCAAGGCACACTCGTCCCAACTGGCATAATTTAAAAGGGTATACAAAGAACCTGAGTCCCATATTCCCTTCACTTGAATATTGCAGAGTTTTACAAACAAACACCTCGGGTCTTGCCCCTATTAGTTTATCATGAAAAAAATCCATCCATAAAATTGGAGCTTCGTTAACACCTATTGCTCGCTCCTTCGCAAAGGTTCCCGCCCATTTCCCTGACCATAATTACTATTAGGAGCCCACTGACTCGTTTGTGGGTGATATGGCGAAAAATTCGCCAAAATTGGGGTTGGGGGGGGGGGGAAGGTTTGCAAAGTGCGGCTGACTTTCATAAGGTGTTGGATATGCATACTGTGTAAGCACTGGGGTTTGATTACATTTATTAGCAACATGTCCGTAATTTGAAGATTTGTAACACTTAACATTGGCCAATTTATCTGTTCTATTCGGCTTATCTGAAACTCCAACCCTTTGACTTGGTTCTGAATGCCTCGTTGATTCTAATTTCTTGAGCTAAATCCATGAAACGAAGCGTGCGCTCTGCATCTGCTCTTAGTTGAAACACCGACTCGCATTTGTTGTTACATAACATTGCAGCAAGCTTTGAAACCATATTCCTACGAACTGTCCTTATTAATTCGTCTGAATCAACACGCATTAAGAATTGAGAATTCAATTTCGTTATTGCGTTAATAAATTGGGTTAGGGTTGCATTTAAGACCATTTTTCTTGAGCAAATTTCGTCCCTCAATTCCTCCTGTTGAGACGAGGAAATAAACCTTTCTTCAAATTGTGTTTCAAATTTGGCCCAAGACCCAAGTGTGCATTCATTCTTAAACCAATCGAGAGCTTGTCCCATCAAATAGTTTATAACCCATTTTTCAACGAAGTCTTCCTCTGGTATTTTTCTAGTGGCCATAACGTTTTCTAGTTTCACTAAGAACTGTTTTGGTAAACAATCATATGATTCGTCACTGAAAATCCCCACACTCACCTCTGGAATCCATGCCTTTGGAATTGCCACCGCTTGTGCCGCCTCCAAACTCGTACGTGTTTTTGACCTCACGTATGTATCCATGAGTTGGAGGTATCTCCCCCGAGATATAGTCACCTGAGTCTCATCACCCAGAGGATTCAAAGGTGGTGTTCGAATAGGCGACGTCACCCTTGCCGTGATTTTTTGTTTGTTTTATGAAAATAAGAGAGAGAAAAATTACAATTCTTAAAATTAGCAATTCAGTAAACCGTTTGTTTGATCAAGCTATACAATTCAGCCAATTCCCTACAGATTCCTGAATTAATCGTAAACTTAAATATTGGGGGGGAGGCTTAACAGTACTACGCTAACAGTTAATAAACAGAGACTCCTCGTTGCGAATCGCTTAATGTGGGAGATTTCACTCTTTCACCGCGCTTCTAATTAAATTTCATTAACCACCCCAAATTTCACAATTGTTATCTTGGACCCTACCCTTAAAAACACACATAAAAAAAACAAGCATCACCTAGAAAATTGGCTTTTGATTCCTTTAACGTACCCTTACAATCCCTGCTAACCATCGTAATCAGAGGGGGAAAAAAACCTTAAACTTCAAGATTTTCCCAAAAAAATTCTCCTTCATGAGGTCAACGGCTTTAATGGACGTGCCCCCAATTTGTGCAGGGGGGAGGGAATATGAGTGGTTTGGGTAATCCACCCTCCTCACAATTTATGAAATTGCTTTAATTAGGTTCTTAGAAACCCAGCTCTCCATCATAATATTTGTAATCAGCAGTTACACTACACACCTGGATTGGATTTGTAGTAGGGGGGGGGGGGGCAAAAGGATTGATATCACTAAGAAACCTTTGTTATCGGTTTATTATAAAATTCATTATATTACAATCAAAACTCAGGTTGGCGTTGCAATTTTACATAATACAATTAATATTTTAACTCACGCCTAATTACTGAATCTCATTAAAACTTCTTGAACGTTTTATCTTTTTAGTGAAATGACAAAAAAACTTTAGAGGCTTCAAACACTCCTTTGCTTAAAGAGCTTACAAAAGGAGAAAATCGGATGGGTACCACAAAAATACGCAGCTAATGAATCGCTCCATGAGCAAGTGGATGGAAATTGGCTTCGCTCTAAGACATCAACGCAACCAAGGAGAAAATTTGCAGCAGCTTGGACACAAAACGGTAAAGTGCTAGACAGTTTACCAACACTCTCGTGTTACTGCTACACTAAATAAGTATGCAGAGAAAAACAACTATTATTTTCACATCGAGAAGCATTAACAACTTTGAGCCTCTGTAGTGATGTGCAACAATATAAAATTCCATCCAGAATACTAGGCTCAACTTGTTTCTCTAAGAACAGCAACTTGATATTTTCGAAAACAGGAATTAGGCTTCTATTTCACTATTAGGCTTCTAAAGTTAATCGTTTTATTCTGCAACACAAAGGTGGAGTAGGCGCTCGGCGTCGATTTCAGCAACCTTTTGGTTCAACGTTAACATCCTCAATATAATGAAGACAGAGCAACACCAAAAACGGGTTTAAAGTTATATGGTAATTACGATGGTACTAACAGGTCGGAAAGTACAAGGCACTTACTTATTTCCTAAAGGCAAACGCAGGGTCAAGTTCCGCCAACCACAATGAGTCAACTCAATCGGTGGAAGGCCACCTCTAAACGCATTTTCCCATAACCCATGGAAAGTCTGCTCTTGAAGAAACAATTGTTGTCCCTTGGTTAAGGACCAGCCCTAACCGAGGACAATCGCCCGTAGTCACCAGACCACCTGAACAAAACGTCTAGCCTCGAGTGCATGCACTAATTCATTTTTATATGCGTGACGCCTTTGCCGTTCAAGCCGACACTCATGCGCATCGCACTAAAAATAGATTTACATGTAAACAAATTATAAATAGAACACACAGAAATTTAAAATACAGATTATAATAAACTTCGCATCTAAGCGAAAACATTAAATCACGCAAACATAAATTGTTAACGCACTAATTCACGCTGCAAATTATATTCATTGAGCTTTATATCAAAACGAGAAGGTTAGCGCCGCCTAATGAGGTGAGGGGGGGCCCAGAATAGTGAGAGTTTCAAAATGTAAATTAATTGTGTGCTTTTATTTAAGCCATTCAGTTTTCTTGTAAAAAGACTAGTTGCCATGTAAAGTGTTTTCTTTCCCCTGTTTATTAAAACCAAGAGTTAATAATTAGCAATTAAATCACCTACCTGGTGGCAGTGAACCAACGATTAGATAGTACCAGGAGCAAAATGATATACTTACGTGGGGAGTGTTCATCTTCGTTATATTACTGTATACGCCATCCCAGGCTACGCGATCGCCACCTATACACGTTGCCCTATGTGACATCATTCTGAACTAAACAAACGCGCTTTTGAAAATGTCTTACCATGAATTATTTTTTCAACCAATGACAGTCGAGCAACACATTGCAGCCTACTAATCAGTCAGAGCAAAGATGGAACGACCACCAAATATCGTTCGGAATCACTGTGAGACTGACGACGCATCTCTAGCGCAAAATTCGTCTGCTGTGTTAATTTGGGCACACACTCATGATGCAACTTTGTAGTAAGGAACAAAACGCCTCCGTTTCGTGGGTGATTTATTGTTTACTATCGATACTGGCTGAAACATCCGTGTATCGCTTTATTATCAGCGTATTTGTTATTTTGCTTGTGATGATAGTGACCCGGAGGGACGCTCAGTGTGTTCACAGCGATTGTAATGTGACAATATAATCTATGTACACGTCTATGAACGAGCGTGAACTAGGATTAGTTCACATACGGCGATCAAAATAATACTAGGCGTAATGGTTGGTTCAGCGTGTATTGTACTAGCCGTAATCCAGCTCTCCCTCTTCCGTTGCCAAGCCAAGCGATGCTGCGTCTGACGCAGAGTATGTTTGTGTTGTTGTTCTCCGTGCATGGTCCGTTCTTACTCAGAAGTTAGAACTATGTATGAAATCTAGTTGACCAGTTCCTGCGGTAAAATGAACATTTTTTTGGTGCTTCTGGAGTTAGGTGGTTATCAAATGCCATTCTTGAAAATGTGTAGTGTCATAAACGGAGGCACAATGTTGAGTTTTCTTTGAAAAAATATGTAGGCTAGCCTACATTTTGATAGTTTGCTATGCACTTTTTTTGGTTATTTATCCTCAGATTTAAAAATCAGACCCCCCCCCCCTATTTTTTAAGAGTGGAAAATCATTGTAATGTTGTGACGAAATATTAAACGATTTCAATTTTTTATTACGTAAATTTGTTGTTATTGAAAACAATTATTAATGTATTCCATAATGGAGAAAGAAATTAGAGAAAGTAATGAGTGCTGCAATTAAACTAAAATTTGGGTTTATAATGCCAAAAAAAGATGTTTCCGGCGTGGGTTCGTGGGAGAAGGGGGAGGGGGAGGTGGATAAGCAAATGTCTAGTCTAACATCATTCTTCTATACTTACGGGTTATTTACGTAATTAATTTTGAATAATTGTACACAAATGGCCCCCATGGCAGAAACAGGACAACACAGGGGCATATGCTGCAAAAAGTAGAAAGCAAGTCGCATTGTATGAGGAGGTGGGATTGAGGCTTAATGGCGCGTTGACAGCTAGGTCATTAGCAACAACCTCAGTCACAGTGCAGTGGTCCTGGTTCCCACTGTGCCACACGTTACACGTGTTAAAAAACATATCTAGATCCTATCAGAAAGCTGGAAATGGCTGTAAAACCTACTTTAAAAATAGCTAAGATTTGGTGAGCTTTCATTATGGACTTGTAGTTCACCGATTCTACCATGAACAGAATCAATGTACTCCAAATCACTGCACACACAACATTTCGGCCGTTTATGCAATCTCTCTTTAAGACCCATGCAGAGGTGGTGTATCTGTGCGGTGATCCGGAGTAACTTGGTTCAAATCCAGGTCCCGCCATGTCTGTGATGTATCACTAATTCCGTTATAAAGGCCTACCAAATCTTTGCTATTTTTAGTGTAGTATTTTTACTGTTGTGCTATTGCATTTCCTTTACTCCATTAATTTTGCTTTCCTTTCTTGCTTGGACCATCAAATTTTTATTTGTCTGAATTTGTACACTTATGACTGAGATAAACAAAGTATGTGGCAGTGTCTATGTAGGCAGCCACATAATTTCAAAATATGGGGAGGGGGAGGGTGCACCAGAGTAAGGCAGGCACTATTGTTTCGACCAATGCATTCAATTTAATAAAAAATATTGTTGGCCCTCATCCCACATCCCCCTCCTTCCAAAAAAAAAACTAATACGCTACATCTGCTCCAAATTGAGCTTGGAACCCTGGAATTAGTATTGCAGTCTTGAATAGTCCTCTCTTTCTTTCTTTATTAATTTCTTTTGACCCTTAAGTCAGCCAAAGCAATTTAATGCTTGTATGGCTGAACCAGCTCAATTTGGAACATTACCATAGACTTTTTAGAGAAGAAGAAATATCTGATAAAGGGAGTGCCAACCCGGGGATTCGATCAAGGAAACCCCCAATCATCATAGGGACCGAAAGATTGCCCAGAAGAGTTCCCATAGCCGCTGAAGGAACATGGTAGCCTCTCACGCTAACCTGGCCGGCAGCCCTAGTGAGGACTTTGCTAAGGTCCCCGTCCCAGGGGTTCGACCAGATCCGCAAACCTCCAGCAACCAGTCTGAGCTTTCTCACCGCTCAGCGACGATGACAATTTAAATTCAAAACAAAAAAAATTCATTGCAATGGCGGTAACAGGGTCCCAGCGTGGCATTCTGAATATCAATGGAATGATGGACTGCAAAATTGTAAAAGCAGCAGAGTGCTTTAAGGTTTTGGTTGAAAATTATCTTTGTATTCTTTGTTATCTTTCTAACTTTTTTATGAAGCCATAGAATACATAAAGCAAGAAAAATAATTTTACAATAAAATGAAGTTGTCATACGTTTTTCAGCATGGGGGATAAGGTAGCGGGTACCTAAAATTTACCCCTTCCCAGAGAAAATATTGATTTACGACACTGAACGAGGTTGCCAATTGTAAAGAACAACGGGGGGGGGGGGGAGTTGGTGGACAGGTAGAAATTAAAAAAAAATTAAAAAAAAAGGGTAAAAATACTAATGAATGGTATTGTCGAGGGGGGGGGAGGGGGAAAACAACCGAAGAGAGGACCTTTTGCCTTTTTTTTTTGGAGTTCAGGGGAGCTATTAAACACATTGGGTAATGCCAACAGTGCACTAGGTACACACGTACCAAAACACGTAACCCATTTTTTTTTTACCCTGCAGTTGTGGCATTCAGTCTGACTAACGCCTCATATTGCGAAGACATTCTCCTCTGAAACACTTTTGACTTTAGGAATGGGTGAAAGACGGTTGCGATCAAAATAAAACTTGTCAAGGATGTTTCAGCGTGCATTTGTAGGTGGCACCGATTACTCAGAAGATCAGCGAACTCTGTAAGAAATCAAGTTTGACCAGTTCTGGAGAAAAAAGGCAAAATTTCTACTAGCCTCATTAAAAGGCAAACTCATGGACCACCATCGACAGAAGACCCAAGTTTTCGCCGAAAGACACCCCTGCTTCTCCATAGACGACACCACTGTCGACATGAAACCCCACGTTTCCATTGATAATCATCTCACCGGAAGTAATCTCCTGCTCACCATAGAAGCCTCTTCCGTGAAGCCTTGGGTTCTCTCTGTTCGTAGTGCCAAGTTTCACCGAAATCATCCTGATCTTCCCGCCGATAAAAGCATCCTCCTTTACCTCTTGGCGCCTCAGGTAAGAAACCTTACGTCTCGTCCACTGTCATTTCGACCTTGCTTTGAACGGTGCTCCATGGGAGCGGTACGGCTGCCTGACAGTTCTTATGCCCGACAGTGATTTTTGTCCAACAGGTGAGGTTCTCGACGGTGATGAATAAGAATTACCTCAATGCTCGGGTGTGGTTTTTTCTTCCTTCTTTTATTTCGCCAGCATCATCGGTTTCTTGTCTCACCCCTTCCCACCCCAGTGTCCCTGTAAACAAGCCTGGTAAGGTTACTGACGCTGTCGGACTTGTAAATAAGTGTAAATGGGTCGTCGGACTCCAACCTCTCTAAGGAGGTCTCTAGCTATCGTCGAAAAAATCCCCCACCCCCCACCTTCTTCCGTCCGGGTAGCCTCTAATTGTCTGGACTCACAGCTTTACATGAACCACTATCGACAGAAGTCTCGAGCTTTTGCCTAAACACGCCCTGGTTCCCCGTCAGACACCCAGGGCCGTAGCTACCGGGGGGGCAGGGGGGCAATTGCCCCCCCCCCAAAAAATGTTCGAGGAGGCGTAAAAACCATACTTGGAATAACGTAAAAAGTATGAACTTTCCTTTAGTTCTCCAAAATGTTACTTTTTTTAATTGCATGGTCATTTTTATTGATACTTCACAACGGTGGTGGCTATTCCACAAGCTATTCCTTTTGTTGAATAAATTTTCGGATTAATTTAAACTGCAAAAATAGCAAACCAAGACCGCTACGACGAGGGACGGTAGATACAGCTGTGCAGCGAAGCCCAACCTAGTAGAGCCACTGAGATGGAGCCTCAAGTATCGTTGTAGGGGCTTACATACTACCACAGAGCATGATTGTATTGACCTGAAATCCTGCTTGGGTTTTAACTACCATCCCTGATGAAAGCAGCGGTTTTCTTTTTTGGAAGACAGCATTAAAAAACAACGCTGCAAAAACTACACGATTTTTATACGGAAAACTACGATTTCCGATTATTTGCTTAAAGCCAGGGAACTTAACAATTGTACTGAATTTGAAGTCATTTTGCAGGTA
>JAHWFP010095630.1:3574-17329 GCA_023313725.1 Lithobius niger | reverse complement strand
GCGAACTGATATACCCCTCAGGCTGGGAAGAATTATTTTTTAACTTAAAGTTGGATTAAAAGTGATGGTCAGCCTACATTTTTTTTTGAGCAGCCGCCTGCTAAAGCAAATTTCGTATATTTTTTTTTTCTAATATACGAAAGACTAAACATAAATAACCCAGCAAAATAGTACTTCGTTTCAGACCCTTGTCGATGCCTCCTGGATTTAGAGTTAAAATTTAAAAACCAACAAATAAACTGATTGTTCCAATGAAGCATTTTCAAGAGAAACAATTCACAAACTACTTTAATCCTATACTGCATCACGCATACCTGATCGGCTTTAGGCCTACTTAAAGAAATAATTTACACACGGTTGATCAGACAATACCGGAAAACGTTAACAAACCTTAATATTTTTCACCACACACAAATAAAAGAAATGAAAGTGCATTTTCCCTGTACGCAATGAGCAAAAATTTGAGCAAACAAACAAAATAATAAAACAAACAAATTCTAGCCTAATTTCTCTGTGGTAAATGGGCATGAAAATTAGTGTGCAATACGATTGTAAATAGTCTTGCCATAGACAAGAAATGAAAAATTGCTCTTGTTACTACTCGCATTATCTAGACACACGCTAGTGTGTCACCGCCAAGTAGATGATTTATTATTGTTGGAGCTTAATTGTTAGAGTGTAATTATTATCAGATGGCGGCTCAGCAGACTGTCTGTTAACTGTAACGAGTTTATGCATGATTTCACCATACTGGTGTAAATTCCCCATGCGGTAGAAATCATTAAAGTTTGGGAACACCTTCATAATGTTGATTTGTGTTACTGGCTACCTAGCTACTACTAGCTAAGGTCAGGTCTCCCATGTTAATTCTTATAGGGTATAAAAACACATCTAGAGCTCGTTAGGAAAACTTTGCGTATCTAAATTTTGGCCCACAGGTAAAGAGTAGTACGGGGGGAGTGCCTTTTTGTAAAAGGGGAGTTACATCTAGAAGCACATGGCTTTGAAGTGGCGCGTTAATGCAAAATTATTGTTGTAACCATTGTTTGTATTGATATCCAACAGTCTATAAGTGTTATACGCGCCACCGTTTCAGTACTTATGTGCCGCAACAAATTCACTCAAGTTTAACAAAATAACTATTCTTTTGCCAGGGCCCTAATTAACCCAATCAATCAATCAACGATATCGTAAATAAACTAACCTTGGTTGCTGGTTGGATACGTTTAGTTAGTTTTTATATTACGTGATATTTGAAAAGTGAAATATTATGTGATCAGTGAATTTTATAATATAGTATAGTTGCTTGAATACACCATGGTAGCTAATCTACGGAAGTTGCAACAAAAAAGATACTGGGAATCTATCATTGCCAGGAAAATTTGATACACACTGCAGATCGTGAGCACAGGGTCCATTCAAGTAGGAAAAAAGTATAATTTTTCAAAGAAGTATGTCTTAGTAATGTGCGGAGTTTGATGGTTACGGTAGACATATGCTAGAGTAGACGATCGGTCACGTGGGTGAGCTTAATTGTGATTGAGTGGGCAATTCCAGCTTCATTGCGTGATTAAAATTAACCTCGGGATGAGAAACTGAAGGGGGATGCGCTGATTGAGTGAGCAAAGCGAACGAAAATCAGCGTTTGTTTGACAGTGCGCTCAAAAATGGGATTGAACAAACTTAAGCATGTGAAACATGGGCACACAATAAACCAAACCGTATCAATTTGGCTAATGTAACGGCTAATTGGGTAATGGCGAATGTAAAAATTATGAATGAGAAAATGTATACACATGAAGTAACTCCAGACCAAAAAAGGTAGAGGTAACGATTATACCGTGGGATTCTTTATATTCACAGGCCTATGAAGTCAGCATCAAAACGGGTCTCGTGAGCTTTCTTTGTCTGGAAAAGGAAGGGAAAAAATGGTCGACTGTGGACGCGAACCCCCGTATTAGATAGGCCGTGCGCTCGAATCTATGCACTACCGGGGTGGACCCTGGCTTCACCTCCATCATGGCTTAGAACTGGTTCAACCTTTCCGAGTTGTGACCTAAAGCCCATCAACATGCAAAGAGATATATGAAAAATAATTGCTTCCTACCGACAACGGAATCCACCCAAAACTGGTATAAGTGAGGCTGCCAAGTTCTCAAAAACGGTCGGCCTTTGAAAGTAGTGATATCATTTAACCAGGGAAAGGACGCCAAGGTTAATCCTATTAGCCAAGGTAATCGCACCGAATAATACTTTGAAAGTTAAAGGAAAACTTGAGATTGCTACCGCTAGTAGCAATCTTCTAGTCTTCATTTAACTTTGGAACTATTAGGATGTGCGATTAACTTGGCTTATAGGATTAACCTTGGTGGCCTTTCCCAGGTTAAATGATATCACTACTTTCTAAGGACGACGTTTTTGGAAACTTGATGGCTTCTCTTATACCAGTTTTAGCTTTGGGTGGATTCCGTTGTCGGTAGGAAGCAATTATTTTTCGTGTATCTCTTTGCATGTTGATGGCCTTTAGGTCACAACTCGGAAAGGTTGAACCAGTTCTAAGCCATGATGGAGGTGAAGCCAGGGTCCACCCCGGTAGTGCATAGATTCGAGCGCACGGGGGTTCGCGTCCACAGTCGACCATTTTTTTCCCTTCCTTTTCCAGACAAAGAAAGCTCACGAGACCCGTTTTGATGCTGACTGTGCGCTTCGTAAACTATCTGGCAAAGCTTTCTGATTTTATTTTCAAAAATAAGTCCGAAACAATTGTGAAAAGGCAGATGGATAGGCCTTTCCTTTCTTCTTCAGTTTCCTACCACCTACAATCCACTATATTAGCTAAACAGAAAGAAAGTAGGACCAAGGGTAGCATAAATAGAAGAGGACGTGTATATAATTCGCTCCTGGTAGGACCTGTAACAACGCACATGTTCCATCTCTCGTTCTGGGTCGCGACCCCATGCTGCCAAATATGGAACGACTGGTCCTAACTATTTTTGGGGATAACACACGTTGAAAATATGCTGTATCGGTTTTATAGAAAGATGCAGGGCCATATACCTAGCTGCCTGTGGGGAAGGGGGGAGGGGGAACCAACCTCAACTGTCTTTTACAAAATAATTACTTTTTATCGTTTTCGTTTAAGCGTTTTTGGACTGGACTTTTTTCGTCGTGATGGGGGGGGGGCGTAAAACTGGGAGGGGGCGTAAATTGCCGGGTTGTCCTCCCAGAAAAATTTTCCAGCTACGGCCCTGCAGACACCTCCCATCTTCCGGGCAGACTGTGGGTTTTTCTCATGAAACCTCATGTCTCAACCATTCAGAGTTCAGAGTTGATGTCTTCAAATGATCAAATGATCAAATGTCTGTTTTAGAAATGCACGATTATGAACTAGTCAAAAACAGGTTACTGGAAGGGTTTATCCAAACTAAGGAAGCCGTGCAGGCCCAGTTTCGTTCACTTGAACGTGGCCCCGAACAATTGTTCCACGAACATGCGTTCGCCCTTGAAACCCTATTTTCAAGATGGGTGTCCCTAGCTGAAGTGAATAGCAGCTATGACAAGTTGGCTAATTTAGTCTTACTTTAGCAATTTACCAAATCATGCCCTATTGCCCTGCGCAAGTGGTTGCCGGACCAAATTAAACTTGGAACGTTGCACAAAGCAGCCAAACTCTGTGACGAGTATACAACCAGAAATAAACAAATTTCTGCCGACATAGCCCTTAAAACAGGGAAGGCACAACCTAGTGCGTCGTCATCTGGACAAGCTTCAAAAGCTTCCTCCAATTTTCGAAGTGGCTCCCGAGCCTCTTCCACTGCAGCTAAACCCGCTGGTGCTGCAGCATCTTCTGTCCTCCACCCATCGTTGAGGTCTCTAGCTATCGTCTAAAAAATCCCCCCCCCACCTTCTTCCGTCTGGGTATCCTCTAATTGTCTGGACTCACAGCCTCACATGAACCACTATCGACAGAAGCCTCGAGCTTTTGCCTAAACACGCCCTGGTTCCCAATGAACTACGAAGGATTGCGAAGGTATGCAGCATACTCTCGGGGTTGCTTCGGAAGTCATCCATTTCAGCAAAGGAACTCGCTTTGGTAATTGGCCTCGTCGACTCTTGCGCGGCTCTGGTGCCGATGGGGGCATGGAGGACAAGGCCAATGCATAGGTTTCGGAAAGAAGAATGGTCGCCAAGAATATCCTGGAAGGACATGGTGCCACTTCACAATCTTCCACGTCAGGCTCTTCAATGGTGGATCAACGGCGACAATCTGCGGTCGGGCGTTCCTATCCAGTCACCATCTCTGGATGCGCTCCTGTTCACCGACGCATCGTGAACAGGATGGGGAGCACACTTGGAGGGGCAAACAGTGTCCGGCTGTTGGAGGCCGGCGGAGCAACTTCTTCATATAAACGTCCTGGAACTTCGGGCAGTTCGTCTGGCAGTTTGCAACTGGTCAATTCTTCTGGAAGGGAAAGCAGTAGGAGTCATGTCAGACAATACCTCGGCGGTCTCGTATATTCGGAGAGGGGGGGGGAACCCACTCCAGGACCCTGATGTCGGAAGCATCTACGCTATTCGACCTTTGTGCAAATCTTTATGTAACGCTACTACCCAGACACATTGCAGGCCGGTTGAATGTGTGGGCCGACAAGTTGGCCAGAACAAATCTGATACCAACTACGGAGTGGCGTCTGGCTCCCAAAATTTGTCAAGTCATCTTCTTGCAGTGGGGAACTCCCTTTGTGGAGAAATTCGAAGGTATGCAGCATATTCTCGGGGTTGCTTCGGAAGTCATCCATTTCAGCAAAGGAACTCGCTTCGGTAATTGGCCTCGTCGACTCTTGCGCGGCTCTGGTGCCCGTGGGGGCGTGGAGGACAAGGCCAATGCATTGGTTTCGGAAAGAAGAATGGTCGCCGAGCATATCCTGGAAGGACACAGTGCCACTTCACAATCTTCCACGTCAGGCTCTTCAATGGTGGATCAACGGCGACAATCTGCGGTCGGGCGTTCCTATCCAGTCACCATCGTCATTTGTCACCCCATATTTGTCACCCCATATTTGTCATTCAAATATGACACAGTCAAATACTGTATTCTTTTTTGTAAATACACAAAACCTTCCATACACTCTGCTTGTTGGCTTGTATATTACGTCTTGTAATAACAAGAATTGCCATATCTATTGCATAGGAACAGTAGGAATTGATGTCCATGAAGGCAACATTTTGTCATACTAACATACAATAAGTGACTTTATTGTATGCGGTACATCGTCTATATCCCATGAGCTTGGAATGTAATGTTGGCCACCTCCAAATGGCTCAGAGCCTTTCTTTTACCAAAAAAAATCTTTTACACCATATACAATTTTATAAGTAAATGGTCCATACAACTTATACGCTTTGTGACTTTAGTCATGTCAAAGATGAATAGGTGGCTTTGCCGTGGGGTCAAAGCTGTTTCATAATGAATATAACTCAATCCTACAGTCCATGCTTGAAAATGCTTGGAAGTGACGTCGCAGGACACATGACCAACCGGAAGTGACATCACGATCCAAGATGGCGGTACCCATTCGTTGACCCAAGATGGCGGCACCCATTCGTTGACCGAGCCAAGAAATGGAGTCGGTTTCGGTTTTGACCTTCTCTAGACACCAAACACCTGGGAAAGGTTACAGAGCCTAGTAGACTGCTTCAGCTTGGTTAATTATACCATATTATCCAATAAAATATCCTTTTCGTTCATTCGAACTTAAAAATTAACCATTTAGTCTTTTGACGCACCATCCAGTGTCTCCCTTTTATTTCCACCTTCCACTGTCCGTCTACGGCCCGTTTATAGTCCCAAATACATTCCCTACACGTCATATCAAACCACAAACCGACAACAGACTGATCAGATGAGATGGCTCCTCCTTTCACAGATACACATTTCACAGATAGCGGTTATATGGTTTCATTTTGTACATTTCACAGATAGCGGAATAGTCTGATTGCATGTCCATGAACGATCAAGACCTACACGATATTCGTTTTGGTTTCGTCGCATGTGTAGAGGACTAAATATTATATAATATCATTATTGTCACTGGTAGCAAAATGTATGCCCAAGAGTCTCCTCCACAGTACGGCCACAGTGCATTGTGTCAAGATGTTCATTAATTTGTAAACACCTTTTTAACGAGAGAAGATGGACGAAGGGAGATGGGAACACAGAGGAACATTTGATATGTGGAAATGGGCTGAGGCAGGATTCTGCAGATGGAGATATGCAGTCGTTAAAATGACCAAGGCTACTGACTTGCGACAATCCTGAACAAGATCGAACAAGACCGATTCGAAAAACATAAAAGTACGGAATAGTTTATGTCTAAAACTATTTTCAAAAGGTATCTATTTCGCTGACGACAGAGAAGAGGAGTTCATTTATCCCGAGGTCAAGACGAAGGCAATTGTGTTTGCAAGAACCTCTGGAAGCTAGGCATGCGACCCACTGTAATCACTCAGGTCAAGTAGTCTCAGTTTTGAGCGCAAAATACTGTATAACCGAATGTGAAAGGAGCAAGCTTCATAAGCCGAAGTGTCAAAGCTCGATATGTGCATACAATGATCAACATAACAAAAAAAATTGGCATCGTTATCTTGGTGTTTTGATATGGTGTACCTTCTGTATAATGGCTTACAACGACAACACAATTACATCAGACTAGAAGTGGCATAATACTTAGAGGAATTCCAAATTGTTGTTGGGATCTGTCTGATGTCACAGTGTGCAAAAACAAACGATACAGGTGTCTTTGCTAAAATAGTAAAAATCATGCATTCATTATCTCTTCAAGTGAATATGACACGCACGATTTGTTTATCCATTTGCTGTCTTTAAAGACGTGAACCACTAATGTAATAAAAACTCTCAAGGTCGTTTCAAGAGTCTAATTTTTTTCTTCTACACCCCATTCAGTATTCTCATTTATGAATTCATTCCTGGTTGCAATTTTGCATGAGTCTTACAGTTTAAAAAAAAAAACAGCTTTATATGTATATCTGCTTTGTTACCTGTTCAGCTTTTTTACCGTAAATCGTGGATTAAACACCCATGGGCTTATGCAGTTCATTTGGCAAAAATAGGGGGTGGACTTTTAATCAAGCATTATCAATTTTGTAACCTTTCTGGACATCTATTCCAGAAAATTCGAAGCTTTTGAACGATCTCTGAAAATCCAATTTTTACATCCTTTTAATTGCTGTGTGAAGAAGAGACGCGGCTTCGGTGAGAGATGCCTTGTGCAGGTGCTAGGAGCTAAAGGAAGAGTCCACTATTACTACAGGGAGGGAGAAGGGGCCAGTAAACATAGCAAGCAGTACTATCTTTATTCACATTGCATAACTTTTAGGTAATTTTTCGTAGAAAAACGATAATAAACGATAATTCATTATTTTGACTTTACAGCATTTTAAGGGGTGGCTTTAGCTTCAACTGGGCTTTTAATACACAATTTACGGTAACAGTTTTTTTTTAATTGTCCCTCTGATCGTTGTGAAGTAGATAACCCACTCGTGGTCCCTAAAAACAAACAACAAACAAGATAGGGCAGTGCTTCGCCCGTGGGAACTTAAGGTTGCTGTGGGCTACGTACTTGTTTTGTTGTCAACTGGGAGATTTTATTAATATTAAGGTGTATTTTTGAAAATTTTGTGTGTATATAAATTCTGTGGAGCTGGTGACCAGATGTGGTTAATGCTCCGAAATTACAATAAAATTATATCAGGGCAGTGTGTCTTTTGTACATTTCTAGTAATTTACCTGTTGGGCAAACATCACCATTGAGCAAGAGACCTGTCGGGAAACTGACGATGGGCAAATGTACCGTCGGGCAACAGTACCAGACTGCACTCCCCTCGTCGTTGTCTGGTGCTCCAGACCTCTCTTAAGAAGCTCCCAGCTTTCGCTGAAAGATGCCTCCAGCTTTCGCCGAAAGTCGCCTACGACTTCTCTGAAGCATCGGGTTTTCACCGCTCGTAGCTCCAAGTCTCGCTGAATTACATCAATCAAGCGCCGAAAGGAGCAGCCAGCTTCACCACACGAAGCCTCACGTTTCTGGAAGAAACCTCACATCTCGTCGACAGTCGCTTCAACCTTGCTTTGAACGGTGATTTCTCTTCACCATCTGGAGCTCAAGGCCTCGCCAGGAAGCCCCAGCTTTCGCCCAAAGCTGCCTCATGCTTTCGCCAAAAGAAGCGATCAATCTCACCAAGATTGACTTGTGCAGTATGCAACAATGGCGACGAGGATTAGTAAATATCTAGGGAAAGAAAATTTGAATTAATACTTTTGCAAACCAACGTAAATTGCTGAAATACGGTATACCCAGGCTTGGGGCACTGTATAAGTATTAATTTATGAATTTAAACTTAAATTCCGTAGCTAGGGGGCTGCTAGCCCCCATCATTGCCACCTCCATTGCCATGATATGTGTGGTGTATTTGATAGCACATTTATTGAGTTATCTCAGGTGGCCTTAGCCACTAATGGTGTATCCTTGCTTACTTGCCACTAGGTGGCCTTTGTTAAGTATGTATGATGCACTCTGGGATCAGAGTGCATGCTGGTACTGTAAGCTAAGTCTATAAAAGAGCCAGCCAGGGCATTTTACCTGGCTGCCAGTCATTCACAAAAGAGGTCTCCTAGCTGTCAATCATTTGGGGGGATTTCCTCTGGTCATGGGTCACCTCAACATGAACCCATTAACTTGTGCAGTATGCAACAATGGCGACGAGGATTAGGAAATATCAAGGGAAAGAAAATTTGAATTAATACTTTTGCAAACCAACGTAAATTGCTGAAATACGGTATACCCAGGCTTGGGGCACTGTATAAGTATTAATTTATGAATTTAAACTTAAATTCCGTAGCTAGGGGGCTGCTAGCCCCCATCATTGCCACCTCCATTGCCATGATATGTGTGGTGTATTTGATAGCACATTTATTGAGTTATCTCAGGTGGCCTTAGCCACTAATGGTGTATCCTTGCTTACTTGCCACTAGGTGGCCTTTGTTAAGTATGTATGATGCACTCTGGGATCAGAGTGCATGCTGGTACTGTAAGCTAAGTCTATAAAAGAGCCAGCCAGGGCATTTTACCTGGCTGCCAGTCATTCACAAAAGAGGTCTCCTAGCTGTCAATCATTTGGGGGGATTTCCTCTGGTCATGGGTCACCTCAACATGAACCCATTAACTTGTGCAGTATGCAACAATGGCGACGAGGATTAGGAAATATCAAGGGAAAGAAAATTTGAATTAATACTTTTGCAAACCAACGTAAATTGCTGAAATACGGTATACCCAGGCTTGGGGCACTGTATTCATTTATGAATTTAAACTTAAATTCCGTAGCTAGGGGGCTGCTAGTACCTGGAGTGTTGCAGTGTGGCAGGCTGCAATAGCCAGAGAAAGTGGCCCAGCGGTCTAAATTGTGCTTCTTCAAGACGTCTGGCCAACGCAGGAGAGGGACAAAGGACATCTTGGATACGGGTATTTGGTCAAATACTCCCGAGGTATTTTGTGAAAATTTTGTAAGACCCAAAATAATTGGGCAAAGATTAACGTTTGTGCGTGAATTCCAAGTACACCATTGAGGACCTGTGGCATAGCACTGCAGGCCGGTGTAATGTTACGCGCAGGCTAGGAGTGTTTAAAATTAAATTTGTTGTAATTTAATTTTTGACTAGGCAGTCGTTTTTGCTTAATATCAGTCATTTATTAACTGTTACATTGCATTATTAAGAATGTCAACTCAGGTTAAAATGCTGAATTTGTAAATCTCTCGTAAATTCTGAATGTTAGGGTTTACGAAGATAACAGAGGTACGCAATAATAAATTCGTACCGGCCGGCGCTAATGCAATCGTTACTAACTACAGCACATAAAAGCAATAATGAGCAAAGTAAGGGAGTCCACACAAGATATCGGTCCGAAAGCTATTTAATTCGATTATTTAGGTTTAGGGTTATCCCACCGTTAATTCAAGTCAAACCTTCAATAACTAATGTTAAAGCACTCTAGATTAATTGGGGCTAAGAGCAATAATAAAGGGGGCTCTTATATAAAGATGCGCCCTTTCCAAACACTAACCCGAACTTAGTCTCTAAAGGAGGGAAGCTCCTTCAAAATTCGGCTAAGTCCGAGATCGTCGTTATTACTTAACTCTGAACAATGCTGTGGGAATTCCGGCTCCAAGGCTTAGTGGCTGGTAGCAATTGATGTCCAGAAAGTCGGGGAGTGAGAGAGTGAAACTGCAGGACCCTGAGTTTTAAAGGGGGCCTGCATCCTGCTCTTTTGTGTAGCAGACGATGTGCGATTGGATGCTGAGGCTGAGGGAGGAGCTGATTGGTTTAGGAGCCGGACCACTGATGTTGACCGAGTATCTGGATGGGCCCACATGTTGCAGCAATTAAAGGTGCATGAGGCAGAGGCTAAGTGCACCGAGTGTCGTCTGCTAAGCTAAAGCTAATGTTATTCTGATAATAATAAATGGATGTCGTAAGGCTGTTGCAGTTAATAAGTTAATGTTATATCGATAAGAAGTATCGGTTGTGTATCGTTAGATATTGATACCGATATTTTATATCGGAAAGTGCTAATTCTTAAAATAATTACAACGCCCTTTCCGAAATAAGGTCGGCTACTCCTTACTTGGGGTAACGATCTATCTCCTTAAAGTTTTTTATTTTAATTTAGTACTTTGATTAACTTATTCCGTAATGATTCTACTTACTGGCGTTTGCTGGAGTAAACTTCCCACTAAGATATGAGGAAAAACGTCTCAGGTTATGCTAAGAATTCCCTTAATTTTATAATCTTTAAAGTTTTCCGTGAGTAAAAGACCTCATATAGCAAACCTCAGATTTTCGAATACATATTCGGAATCCTATTTTTCTATTGGGGAGGAGTGATTGTTAAGTGGGCCTGGTTGTTGGTCGATGAACCTATGGGTTAGAATTTTCCAAGTTCTTTGAAGAGTTCTCATGCAAAACAAAAAAAAAATTCCTGGAATTTTTTTTCGGGGGTGAACAGTCTTGTTAGCTAATACTGTATTATTTGGTACTTACTGTGTTGGTACATACATGTCACACATTTTCGTATACAACTCTGTACAATTTCATAGTAATAAATCAGAAATTTCGAGTTTTTGACCTATGTGACAATATCGGTCAATAAAATTTCGACTGTGTTACAATTCTGTTTTCTTAACTAGGTGTCGTGTCTTAATTTTACCATGCGGCTCCTGTCTCTTAATTTTTATTGCACTGGGAGAATCAGGAGTATTAGCTTAAGAACTTATTCGATAATTCCGTAGTGGGCCTCGCGATTTCGGTCCACTTATTAAATTTGGAGTGTTCTGTTTTGTTTCACATTGTCCGTCGTACTTTCGCGAGTCTCGCGGAACTGATTTCAGTGTTGTGAAGTCCTTGGAGCACTGAATTATTGGATCTGATGAATTTTTCATGAGCTCATGATGAATGGAGTTAGTCCTTGTGAAGTGGCGTACCTTTGAGAAGTGGGGTACCGTTAGGATTGGAGTACCCATTGATGAGTTGAAGTACCAATTATTGGCTGTCGTGCCGATATGCGGTAATCGTCCCTATGTGCGGTTTTCCTCCCGATGTGCAGTATTCCTCCCGATGTGCGGTATGCGTCCCGATGTGCAGTATTCCTCCCGATGTGCGGTATTTCTCCCGATGTGCGGTATTCCTCCCGATGTGCGGTATTCCTCCCGATGTGCGGTATTCATCTTTCCTGTAACAAGGGAAAACAAAATCCTTGTGTAATCCATTTAACGCATCAATTGCAATTCATGTCATTTTAACATAGGTCAATTTCATTTTCTAATTATGGCAATCAAAATATGCTTACCGATTTATTTTATTTGGCGTTCCAACTTCGCCCTTGCTGAAATAAACTTATTTTGCTGTTGTCCGATTGGAGGACGTAGCACGAGAATTTCAATTATAACACTATCCTGTTGTTTCCTATGTCGAAACAACTTATTTTGCTTGTTTGCTTTCAGACCATCACTTTTTTGGTCAGTCTTAATCGGCTGTGAACGCCGTTTAGTGCAACCTATTGATGCGTTGCTCGAGATTCGATTTCGCTTTACCTTGGCGCAAAAGTGCTAGCGACGTTTACGTGTGGCGCCATCCTGTGACGGGAAACCCAAGTAGAGCTACTGATTGGTGGTTGCTTACTGGAATATCGTCGAAGTTGGCGACGAAGATCATTGTTTGGCTTTGATGTTTTGTCGTTAATTGACCTGCGTAGATCTAATTCGCTACCTTCAATGAATGGCATATCAAGCTAGTGCCCTACCCTTTCGATGTTGCACATGTCACATCGAGGGCTTTTCGCTGGGGCGGGTGGGAAAATTTTGTATTTCCAGCTTTCTCCCGCAATTTTCATTTGATCGAAAACAAAATCTGACGAGAAAAGACCAAAGTACGCAAATGTAACGTTACTTGCGGTTGTTAGGCAGTGTTCCAATTTTAGGCTTTATTTGATCAACAATGTTAACTTTTCCGCTATTGTTATGTTTAGCTTTTCTAATTTGCAATGAGTTAATCTCGAGAAAACCAAATTGAATCTGTTGAGGAAAGAGGGGAATGATCGTTCATGATAGTCGTGAAATTTGAAAACAGTTGCGTTTGACGGAGGACGGAAAATTGTCTTGGTCCTCTGGAAATCATGGACGATCATTTTCCTTCTTATTGATACTTCTATTCCGATTTTAATTTTCGTATCGAACAATTACTGGTTAATTGATGCTGGTTATGCTGTACGTGGAAGGGGTTGGGTGTGGGAAGAGGGGGAGGGAGGGAGATCGGGGAATCGGAAATTTTTTGGTGTATTGATCTAACTTGGTCTCTGTGTTAAATGGGGGGGGGGGGAGTGCATGCGTCTGATACGGCCGAATTATTAGTCGCGCATCCTGCCGAATTTTACTACTGACTGCTGTCTATAGATAACTCTTAACATTCTCGACTGCGTTTATAGATTTTCTCGGGGGAGGGGGAAGTAGTTAGTTGGCCCACATGCGTGTTTTAGGTGGCTTTTTTTTTTCAGGTAATTTTTCTAACCAGGGTGCCAGGGTTAACCAATTAGATTTCTGCTTATTTTGTAATCAGCTAGGTCATGCGTGATACAGTAACACCCATACAAAATCCACAATTGGTTGAAAACTTGGCTAGAATGGCGTGCATCTTGTGTTACTGAAGTTTGATGGAGGGAGGGAGGGGGAGGAAGGGAGGTTCGCGACATTTGATTTTCATTCATGCGTCTTAAACATCATGCCAAGTGATCTCTAAATTAGCAACTCTAATCTAGTACTGAAATAATTTCGGATAGTCGTAATTGTTTGGCAACTCGTATAGGATATACCAGGGAAAAATAACACATCGGCTCCTGGATATTCTGATTTTGTAAAACATTTTCAATTTCTTGCAAAACTCTTGGTTATTTTATTTTATTTCAAGATGACATGCTACTTAATTGTCGCGATTCCGGAAATAAAAGGTGATTACGTCACTGATTAGAAGGTAGGAGTGGGGGAGGGAGGAGGGGAAGAGGTTGAGAATTTTGATGTCGCCATGATTCGCCTAAAGCTTCGAGATTTCGTCTGGCCACTGTATTGTATTGTATTGTTATTGTATTTTGTTAATAAACAAAAACGGAACGTTAAATGTTTAGAGTAAGGATC
>JAHWFP010095629.1:0-15462 GCA_023313725.1 Lithobius niger | reverse complement strand
CCCCCCCCCCCCCAATGTGAAGAAGGAGCAGTGGTCGGACGTGATCAGAATTCTTGTTACTCCCTTTTCGATGTTGTATGTGAACCCACTGCGTTTTGGCTTGCATGCTTTACTTTCCAAAACCTTGCTTGACAGCACAGCCGAGCGGGTCGCTCTGTCAATGAAGTTGCCGTCGACATTGAGAATATCAAAGTGGATAGGGTAGGGAACGCAGCAGTGCGACGATGGGGCGATGTGGCACCACACACACCAACGAAAACACCAATCGAGTATATAACACACGCAGTTATAAATGTGTAGGTGAGCTTACGACGCACATGAGAGTGAAGAATGTTGATCGGAGTCCATGAAATTGCGGGTGGAAAGATGAAATCATGAAAGGCAAAACGCACCACACGGAAGTTGTATTTCGATGCGTTAATTTTTGTGGCATCGCATTCTTCATACTTAAAAATACAGAGGATACAGATTTTTGATATAATTCGCTTACATCCAATCATGGGCGCAAGTCAATTCCTGACTAGGAATTAATTGACTCAGTTCCACTTTTGGGGAATTGGTTGAAGTTATTTTACGTTGGACAATTCCAGGTTATGAATTCATGGAATTGACGTTATTAATCTTCAATCCCACTTGACTTGACATGGACTTGAATTTGGTATTTGCTGAATTTATAAACGGACTTGGTAGGAATTAACTTGATGACCATCAATTCAGCCAATGTTGCGCTCAGGTAGATTTGACTGGTCAGGTCATCCATTGGAGTGGGGCCATTGCCTAGATTTGATTTGATTTTCATTTGACTTAAAAAATTTCTTATTTTGAACCTAATTTGACTCTACCTGAAATTCAGGCCAATTCCACAAAATCCAAATCAATTTACCCAATTTCAGCCCCAAAATTCACCAACATCGTCTAATTTTCGGTAACACCTTAAATAATTTACCTGATATTATGCTGGTCCTAAGCTGAATTGGGTGGAATTGATCAAAATATTTCCTGAGTCAACCGGGAATTGACTGTAACTAAGACTGGATCAACAGCAAGTCAGTGAATTGGAACCGATTTGTCAGACTGATAAGCGAAAAGTAATTGATTGGAAATGTTTTAAAATAGTAAATACAGAATGTGGCAATGATTTGATTTGAATTGAAACATGGCACTGACTTTGGTGTAGGAATTGACTCCGAGTTATGAATTTGAATTGGAATTGATCTGGAATGGAACTGCGTGGGTCTGCGTGGAACTGCGTAGGTCTTTCCAACATGACCGTGTTGTTGGCTGCAGCAGACTGTTGCTGCTCGTCGTTTTAGTTTTGTGTGTTTTTATTGTGATCAAGGTCCGCATATTAGGACTGAAATTTAAATTTACTCGTTTTTATATGTTGTTGGGGGTTTTGTGCCAGTCAGTGGGCATCTTGGAACAGTGCTTATCAACGGTATTTAGTTAGAAATGGATTTGACTTGACTTGCTGTTCACGTCATGTCCAGGTAATTGACTCAAATTCGTTGTAATGGAATTGTGCGCCCATCCCTGCTTACATACATCCATAATTCCACCTACTTGTAGGAAGTGCAAGACCATGATTTCGGTCCGTCGTAAAAATTTGAGTTCAACGAAGAGAAATACAGCTGCAATCTCAGAATTCTGTGACGGGTGTTGTTTATAGGAGCTGGGCATTATTTTGGTGTAGGACATTTTGGTGCACGGATATTTTTGTGTAATATAGTTTGTGAGCCACCCTAATCAGTGGCGGATTTACGGATAAGAGGAGGCACCCTTTCTTCCCGAAAATTCTTCCCAAAATTTCCGTGAACCAAACTGTCCTACACCAAAATGTCCCATACCAAAATCTTAAACCCCCAAAAGTCCTGGGCTCCAGCACCGCTCGCTGAAACGGCCAACGGTATTCGTCTGATTCTTTGGAGCAAAATTACCCTACTTCATGCTCATCCACATCAAAATTTAATCAGTGAAATGCCTGGATATACTTACCAAATTTTATTTTTGAAGACATTTTGAATGAATTGAAACCAAATACCCCTGTTTGACTCATTGAAGTGTTGCGGCAGTCACTTTACTTCCTTAACTTGTTGAAAAGCCCTTGTCGGAGTTCTTACTGGGTCTGCAGAAGATACTGCTGTGGAAATTAACACGTCAAATGTAACGTGGAAGACGTCGACGTGCACTAATAGTAGGCCCACACATCACTACTGAGCTCAGCCTGTACACAACCAGTGCAGATCCAAGGAAGAGGCACGGCCTTCCCAGGATAAAGAAAACTTGCGAAATTTATTGAAATAAGCGAAAAAGACCAAGTGTCTGTCAGAAAATGCATAAAAGTAGAAAAATCCCCAATGCCACCTCAGAGGCCACGATCTTTTGCTCTGTTCCTCCTTTAAGAACAGATGTAAGGCAATGAAAATCAAGTTGAAAATTCCTGGCTGACATGGAGGCCTTGCTTTTTATTAGACAATTTATTGGGAATTTTCGGACTCTACTGGTTCCTCATCATGTGACCAAAACACGACCACAATCAAGCAGTAATTCAGGTGGCGGCCATTTGCATCTGTTCCACTTACAACTGTATGTTGAACAGGAGAAGCCCAAAGTGCACATGTAAAACCAACACAACCCGACGTTTCGAGCTAACTCCAGCTCATCATCAAGGGAAATACAAGATACACTTAAAATTGCATAAAGTTGCACACAGACAAATGCAGGCAAAACTGCCTAAGTCAAACTAATTTTAAGCCTGCATTTGTCCGTTTGCAACTTTATGCAATTTTAAGTGTATCTTGTATTTCCCTTGATAATGAGATGGAGCTCGCTCGAAACGTCAGGTTGTATTGGTTTTACATATGCACTTTGGGCTTCTCCTATTCAACATACTTTGTTCCAGTGCTTGCATTTTTCCTACACTTACAACTGAGCATGTATTGGTGGCGTGTCATGCATTATAGGAATCCCGTGTCTGTTGTGAGATGCGCGGAATGCTTCCAAAATCATGGGTGCTAATCCAGGAAATCTTACGAAGGATCTGATACTTAAAAGAGATAAGGCTTAAAGCCTTTATTTCCAGGATCTTTCTCATCCTCAGGGCTTATAATCATTAACGATACAACGCACAGTGTCCAGCAATCTCTTTTTTTTTCTCTTCTAATGGTAGCCTTGTCTCTTTTAATCTATTTTCCCTGTATTTAGTGTTAGCATTTCGAGCCATGCTTTTAGCGCTGAACATTGAACAATCATCCAAAGTTTTGTTATTACAGCTGCATTTATTCACAGTAGGAATGAGATAGCGGTGCAGCATAAATGTGCAGAGATTACATTAATGGCTAGACTGAAACTGCAAGCCACCTAGTTCCAAACATGGGCCATTTAAATAAAATAAAGCATAACGCCAGAATGAGTATTTTTTTTTTTTTTTAATCCCCCGATCTCGTGTATTGCATTGCAAAGCTCAATGCTATCGTAATGGAATAATTATACGCAGCATGGGGTTAGTTACAAAACATTAAAATTCATGAATTGGATGGATTCTTTCTTCTCTGGATAAAGCATTTTCCAACCCCCCCCCCCCCATCTCAAAAAAAAAAAGCGTATACCGTTAAAATTCGTTGGTGCAGAATAATAATTTTAAACGGGAAATGGGGCGACGATTTGCATGCGGCATTATAATTCTTGGTATGTATCCACTTTTATTCAATGCAAAAACCAAAAACTAAGGAAAAAGGAGAAAGATGAAAAAAAAAATTAAAATGGCTGCTCCGCTGCTTTTGCTTTTGTTCATTGTGAATCAGTTTGCGCGCCCACGAGGGTATAATATTCCTCCTAAACAAAAGAGAGATTCCGTTTCTGTTTTGCAGCCTGCCATCTACTCCCCCTCTCTCTCTCCTCCCGCTGACCCCCGCTCCTCCTCCTCCTTTTATTTTCAACTATTTATGCAAAGTTGTTCCGTTTCAAACTTTTCCAGCATTTGTATTCAGGAGTTCAATTAAACTTTCATGGGCCAAAACAGCAATGCAAGCTTGCAAGAACACCAACTAAATTACTCATTTCTAACATTTTCTTTCTCTCTGTTATGTGTAGATTACCCAGAGGGGCCCTCGTTGCTGTTCTATCACCCCCCCCCCCCCACCCCGCCCCCAACCGAAAAGCCATTACTGTTTTAAACTCCTGTGTCACTACTAATGAGTTAGAACCCCACCCCTCTCCACCTTTTCTCTCAGTCTAACAGACAGGAAGCTTGAACCTCTCCCCCCAACCCCTCCCTATACCACATACACACACAGCCACTCAGAGACCGCAAGAAAATCACGGGGTAGGCATGAATAAACCAATGCCGTGCATACCAACCAAACCTTGACGTGTTCGGAAACGAGAGTTCCCCCCCCCCCCCTTCCTTTTTTGACTATACCTGGCTCGAAAAGTCAAACGAACAATTGTTTAAGGATATTACTGACTTGTAAATCTTACTGTTAATAGGTGTTAGACTAACAGTTGTTTTGCTGTTGATGATTTTTTTTTTTTTGGTGTTGTCTTGATACTGCGCAAGCGCTGTTGAGAGTTTGCGTCGAGTATGTGACAGCCAGGTCCGGGCTAACGTCAGCGAATCTGGGGATGGGGTGGGGGGAAGGTGTAATTTGACGCCCCCTGCCAGGTTTGCGCCCCCCCCCCCTCAGGTCGCAATGAATTACATTCCTTTTTTAAATCTGCTTTTTATTTTACTGTGTACAAACGCATAACACGCTTACGGTTACCAATGTATAAAAATTTACGTAATTTAATGCTGTCATATGAAATTGCAATTTAGAGAGTTGGCTCCTCACTTTTTAAAAAAATTAACGAATTGGAAAAATTCAAAATGTATTACATCTGAGTGGTATATATTTTATTCTGCTTCTGTGTGAATAAATAGGACGAAAACAAACTGGATGATTTTTTTCCTTCATCATTATTCCTGTTCGCTTGTCATTCTTAGCGGTTCACAACATTGGCGCCATTGTGTTTCTTCGTTTTATATAACATTTACGGCTAATTCCGTTTCTTCTACAATTCAGTTGTTTTGAGCGGTTTAATTTGTTTTGGTTTTGCAGCCATTCTTGGTTTGCACGATTGCTTGTATCGTTGTACGGTAGCTGTGAAATATAGCGTCAACTTCGCCGCAGCATTTCGAAGCCAGCCATTCTTACGATATCCATTGCTGTCTCTTAACCATGTACAGCGGAAGCTTCGTTGTTGAAACATTGTTGCAGTTACGTTGCTCTTGTTACACTTTAAATTCTCTCATGGACAATCCCACGCATCCCCTGTGAATAATTTCCGTAAATTTACGGTTCGGAGAACTGGTATTTTGTTTCCAGCGCTTTTAACCCTAAAAGTGTAGGCATACTTCTAAGTCGAAAACTGAGCTGAATTTGTAGCGTTGGCTTTGTGTACTGAAGCTTTATAATGGCCTCAACCATTACATCTGAAACACACGTTTGCAACCCTTATCATTAGCAGCACAGTGTATCTGAAGATTACGGTTGAAAAAACTGTAAACAAATTACCTGTTCTTTGGAATGGATATTCTGAACATCTCCTAGGACTTCAGTTCCCGGAATTCACAATATTTCCATCGTTTTGTGCAAATAGTGCCCTTTACGAATATCCACTAGGGTTTCACACAAAGAAATACTGGTGCGATGAAATACACCACCTAAATTCAATGAACCCGGAACGGAAACTACTATCGCAAGTTTGTTTTGTGGGTTTGGTTGAAATGGGTGTTTAATTCAGATTTCAAGGACATACTCTCAGCTTACGGACGTACTGAAGTTAAAATTGTTCAACTGCTTCTTTTGTTTAAAAAAACTCTTCCAGAAAATTGTTTAAAAACGTAAGAGTGTGGAGGCAGGATGTAGAGAATTTAAAAAAAAATTGAAACATTTGGAAATGTATTAGCACCATAATCCAGAGCAGCATCAGACAGCTGAAACCAGATCACGGCTCAATCATAGAAGGAAGTAAATCCGAATAAATCTCCGCACATCCCCCCCCCCAAAAAAAAAAATATATTTTGTGCACTAACAGGAAACCCGTGCCTAATATGTTATCTGCCGTGCACGTGCCATATATGTTATCTGAGAGGCAAGGCATACTTCGCAGGTCGACTTATCTTTCATCGATCATGTTTTCCACACCATCACAGGTGTGGAAGACGGTGTGCAAAATCTCTGGGAAGAATATATTGTCTTCCCTAGTGGTACAGCTATGGGTTGCAAACACTGTGATCTCTTCCGTGCTGGATATCACTGATTGTCTGCATTTGCGTTTCTGCAGGTCACATTAGCCGTCTGAGATTAAACGCAGGTAGGTTTCTCTAGACTTTCAGTCTGTTGGTCTAGAGGATTACAACCTAACCATTCATCATGCAGGAATTCATCTCAGCTTTGGCCTAGCTTGCCGACTCCGCTACTGGGTCAGATGATGTCCACTACTAGCTGTTGAAACATCTGTCTCAGGCCTCCCAGCAGTCCTTGCTGGCAATGTTCAATCATGTGTGGTCAGAGAGCTCTATTCCGGCTGGACAGAAGATGGAGTGGTGATCCCGGATATGAAACTAGAAAAAGACCCAACTTCTACCAATCTCGCTTGACTAGCTGCATCCGTAAACTTATGGAATCAATGGTCAGTAGTCAGTAGGAGGTTGTCTGGGTTCTGGAGTCACAGGGGTTATTATCTACACTCCAGTGTGGCTTTCGACTGTTTCGGCCAACTATGGATCATCTGGTTGCCCTTGAGTCAGACATGAGAGAGGCTCTTTGCCTGCGTCAATATCTGGTTCAAGTCTTATTTGATTTGGAGAAGACTTATGAAACGCCCTGGCATTATGGGGTTATCCGTAACCTCTACAAATACGGCTTGAAAGGATGGATTACTTTGGATCTCTTCTAGGGCCGTTCTTTTTATGTTTGTGTCGGGACAATTTTTTCCTGCCTGCGTTATTTGGAGAATGAGTGTGCCTCAGGAATGTACTCTCACTCTCAGTGCCATATTTTTGGCATTGGGATCAAACCCATTGCCCAGCAAACCGCTGTTGCCCATCCATTGTTCGTTGATAACTTCAGCTAGCTCTTATGCAGACGAGCGAGCAGCAGCTACAACTTGCAGTTAACAAGGTACCGATCTGGGCAGACAGTAATGGTTTCTGGTATTCACCAGACAAAACAGCATGTGTCCACATTTGCCACCAATGGATACTGCACCCAGATCCTTGCTTGAACTTGGGACAGGCGCAAGTGCCTGTGGTCCCATACGCAAGTTTTCTGAGTTTTGTGTTCCATTCTCGGTTGAATTAGCTTCCATACTTACACCAATTTAAAGAGAAGGGCTTCTGGAACCCTTAACATCTTATGGGTTCTGTAGGGCACTTCATGCGGTGCATGCAGCTCACCCTGTCATGCTCTTCGTCTACCGAGTCCTTGTGCACAGCAAGCGTGATTATGCTTGCATGGTTTATAATGGTTCGGCTAGTGATTTGAACCCTCCAGATGTTAGAACCTATGCACCATAGTGGCCCGCATTTGGCACCTGGGGCATTTTGGATATCACCATGGTATGTCTCTGCGATGAAGTCTCAGAGCCACCTTTGCCCATTCGCCTTCAGCAGCTAGCCACTCAGTATCCAGTGCAATCCAGTCTAGCTTCGCCCATGATTTTTGGATAAGACTTGCGGGAGGCAGATGCGGGGTGGATAAGGGTGATTTCCAAGATAGGCTCCAGCAATCCTTTCGGGAGATGGCCTTTGAAACGCACTGCGTTTTGAGGCTTGGGAAAATACCACAGTGCCCCCTAGGCGTGTCAAGTGGCATTTCACATTCCATTTGGCATTCTTCTCAAAAAGTTCCTCTCCACCAGCAAGGTACTTGCAGGAGTTCCAGTGGCAGTGTTATCCGGACATCAAAATCGGCAGCTTTTCACTGATGGGTCATAGTCAGAAGTAGATATGGCATTTTCTTGCATGCGTTAGTGAATGATTGTTTCCAATTGCATTCCATCAAGCTATTCCATGTGTTTGGTGAAGCTTCTAGCACTCGGTCTGGCTTTTGAATGGATGCTTAACCTACGAACTGATCATTTTACGATCTTTCGTAATTCCACGAGTGGCCTGTAGTCCGTGGCAAGGTACGATCCTCAGAACTCCTTGACACAGTGAATCCAAGCTCTGCTTTTGCGCTTGCCGGAGAAGCAGAAGACTGAGACTTTCTGCTGGATCCCGGACCATGTTGGGATAGCTGGAATGACCACGCTGATGCAACACAGAACGGGGCCCTTTCAGGTTCTCTCGAAAGGGATGTCATCCTTGTTCCCTCGGACAGATTTCCAACTCTTACATCTGAAGTTGCATGTTCCATGGCAAGCTTTGTGGTACAAACATGATGACACAAATTGTGGCCCATGAAAGGCACTGTCCAGGCGTGGCACTCGTCTTGTCGCTGCAGTCCCCAAGAAGAGGTGTTGTTGACCCATTTACGTATTGGCAACACCAACCTAACTCAATGTTCCATTTTTTTTTTTGGGGGGGGGGGCGTATCCCTCCTGAATGTCACTGGTATTGGCCGCCACTTATGGCCCGTCACGTGTTAGTTGATTGCTGCCACGTTGAAGGTATTTATCGCCATTTCCATCTTCCGTGAGACATAGTGTGTCAATGGGGCAACGAGTGTGTCTTCCTGTCCGGGTTTTTTTAAATTTTTTCAAGAGGTGTAGATGACAATATCAAGATTCGGGGTTTGTATAACATCTCTGTAATGTGTGGCGAAGTGGCAACCTGGATCATGACCCGGACTACTGCTCCGTGACTGAGGTTGGTACTAATGACCTAGCTGTCGATGCACCATAAAGCCCTTCTTCCCCTTCACCGTCTAACGGTTTACCCGGATCACAGAAGGTGGTGAACGTGAGCTATTCTCAGATGGCTTTGAGGAAGTTGGCAATAATCATCATAGCTGATAACAAATACCGCCAAACGTTCAAATTCTGATATGTCGCTCTCTGCGATGATGATACCTCGCATCTTACGGTATAAAAAAAATGCATACTCTAATGCAGAGGTAACTTCTCACATGTCATAATAATTGTAATAGCGCTTAACCATTGTGTATTGGTCATTTCATTCTTAATTGTTGCTTCTTTTTTTTAATTATATATTTTAATACACTTTTTCTGTTTGTTTCGTTGTAGTGGGTTCTTCCCTACGAAACAGGTTCGCGAGAGCTTTGGAAAGTATTCCCTCATGTTTGTTGTATGAAAATAAATGTCTATTCTATACGATTACTCTGCGTACAAAACTTGTACGAAATTCACTTTTACGCACTTCCGATTTGTTACTCTATTTGTCTTTCTAAATTTTATACGAATATTATTGTAAGCTGGTTAATTGTGCACATTCCATTTGCAATGCTTGATCTGCATTTACAAGGGAAAACCAGACCTTTGCATTTGCAACGTGCCGGGCAGTGAAGCAAACTCCTTTCGCTCATTTAATAATGTTTTCGTTTGTCCACAACAACTGTATTTATGAACTGATTTTCGTTCTGTTTTCTGCGTATTTAATTGAAGATTCCCTACATCTTTCAAACTGACACTATACTACTACTAGTGAATTTAGAAGAGCAGGTCAATAGGTAGAAATGCAGTGACCTTGAAAAAGTTGGATGTCCCATGGATGACATCCTGTAGAGATATTTAGTCATATTCGTCATATCTTAAATGCCCTGTTAGTTATTTGGAGGGAACCAGAATTGTGCCCCACCCTGTATAAACCAATGGATTTTTTACAGGGACGTGGGTAAGGAAACGTTGAGCCTCTGACCGGGTGGTGGGGGTGGGGGGGGGAGTGAGGCTTAATTGTGCATCTACATCTAAATCATTAACGTCAACCTCAATCACAGTGCAGCGGCCCGAGTTGCCACTCTGCCACACATTACAGTGATGTTAACCTAACCCCAAATCTAGATCTTATCGTATGCCTGTACCTACTGCAAAAATTGAAAAAACCGGGACAGGATGACAGAACCATCGCCCAATTGACGCGCAGTACTTCGCGGAAGGTGGAGACGCGCGACGAACAGGCAAGTCGGACTCTAACAATGGCATTAAACACGACGAATTTTGATTTTCGGTCATTAATTCATCAGTACATTTTCGCCGTGGTCACAACAACACGGAGAGTTAAATATGCGTTGTAATCTAGAGCGCTTCAGTATTTGACTGATCACTAAACGCGGCTGCTCACAGGATTGCAGCTATTTTTTTTTCTATTTCTGTTGCTGTGGCCACGTTGCTGTGGCCAAGGCGAAATTCACTGCTGAATTAATGGACCAAAATTATATCTGTTCTGTTTTTATGCCACTGCGGGAGTATTACTTCCCTCAGGAGGCTCAAGTTTATCTTCGATTGAGCTCCGGTTGGGTGGTGAACCTACGCACACGGAGTACACCAAAGCAACAAAGGTTACCGGAGATTTTGGGGGTTGGGATTGGGACATCATCGTGCTTCAAAAGCTAGGTCGTTAGCGCCGACCTCAGTTACAGTGTAGTGGTCTGGATTGCCACTGCGCCACACATTACAGAGATGTTAAACAAAGCCGCCTGCAAAAATCTTAAAATCCTAGACTGGAGGAGAGACTTATTGCCCAATTGACGCGTCATGTCCGCGGAAGATGGAAACGGGAACGAACACCATCAAGATGGTGACAATCAACAAGCAAGTGACGGACCGGAAGTGGTCGTCGACACCAATAACATTCAGGAGAGATAACCCCCCTCAAAAGAAAGCATTGAGTAAGGTTGGTGTGACCAATACGCAAACGGGCTAACACCACCTCTTCACAGCGACTACACCGTTAAGCCGAGTGCCATTCCTGGACAGTGCCTTTACTAACCCGCAGCCTGTAGAGCAGTGACATTTGCCGCCATATTGGCACCAGATTGGCACCAGTATGGGTTTTGGAGGGCATAACTACAAGGTGCACTACATAAACATGGAGGAAAAAACAACGGTAGAGCGGATTTCTTAGGCTTAAAATAACGTTGTTTTCTCCAACAACAAAAATCGCGCGTTTTAGGCCTAAGAAATCACTCTTCACAGCATCGGCTTCAGTATGACGCCCTTCTGTTTCTCTCTGCAGTGCCCCTTGCAGCTAACCCATTAAGGCTCAGCATAGAGTTATATACAATAATACTACGTCGTGTCACTGCTCTACTGCCGTCTTGAGAGTTTGGCACAACCTCCTTCCTATGCAAGCATACTAGGTACAGAATCAATCACTCGTTCACATGGTTGCTATACTTGAGGGCGCTAGGGGTTCGGCGTGTGATTTTTTTTTTCATCGTTCTGTGCTCAAGTGAAAAATTGACTTTCATGTCTGGCCATCTTTGGCTTTCCTTTATTTAAGAATAGCTTAGGGTACACTTGCTTACTCAAACAAACAAAAAACGAGCCACAGCGAACGTACGTCCAGAAGTGATGCCTTCGTTAGATCCAATATGACTTCACTGCTGAAATACCGGTCGTGTGATGACAACAGGGCAAATAATAACTGTCTTCCTAGCCATCCTTTGATTGTTATTATAATTACCGCTGCCTTTCCATGGCTGCTTTGCATGCATGACCGTAGCTCCGTTTTTTCTTATTTACCAGGGAGGCTAGGTTGCCGTCCTCGTCATGCCACAGCATTGCCAAAGGGCTCCTCCGATTTTCTTGCAAGTATATGGGCCATCTGATGCGGTACACAATCATAAAAACTTTTATGGGTCCAGCGTTACGGCTTCACTCAATAGGGCTGGCGATAGATGCTTTTTACAGTGCAGACAGCTTGTCAGTTTGTTGTGATATTCCCTCTCTACCCAGCGGTCTCGTTAGCTGAATGTTACACAGCTTTTGCATAGCTACAGTTCGCCCTAAAAGGTCAGTGGTACAAGACTATGTTGCGCACAAAGCATCAAAATTGTTTAAGTGAGTATAACTGGTATATTGCGTCGTTGAATTCTTTTGATGTCGACGACACGCCATAGTCTTGTTTTGTGGAACTCAGGTAATGTACCGACATTCTGTAACAACGGCAGTAGCCAGTTCTAGAAAGAGGTAGCTAAGGGAAATCAGTGTCAATATCAATTTTGATTTGCTGAGAACTCCACCGCAGAATACGTGTTTTCGGGCAAACTGAAATGTGGATTCAGGTCTCGATCACGTTGCAGTTTCAGAATAGCAAAAAATTACAACTTCTTGTAGTTTTTCTTCTGGCGATGATCCTTGGTCGGGCCGCAGGTCAAAAATACACCACCTAAAATCATTAGAGGAAGATCATGTCATAACTTATATTATGGGGCACGTCCCTATTGATGGTTGATTTAGTCTGTCAAATATAGTTTAGCAGAAAGTACTGTCACGTTGTAACTAATACCACTCTTGCTGACGAAGTTCACCTAAAAGAATTAAAATTTCTCTAACATTCAGTAGTACAACCTAAGATTTGATCAAAATATGTATCTTACGTTAACAACTTCACTTATGTTTGGAATGCCACACATGTTAAGTTCTTTCTGTTATTTTTTTTTTTAAATAAATAAAGCGTTCTCCAGTGTTTGGTAGGAATACAAAGAAGTGTTTGGGGCAGAATATTCCTGTATTTATCCGAAATCTTACTGTATTTGTATAAAGACTGGTACGATATACCCACAAATACAAGAACTAAGTGAAACACAGTAAGGAAAACTAATGCAGTGTTATTTAGAAACGTGTAGACGTAGATTCGATTGTTGGTGTGGCTTTTCTAGGAACCTAAAATCGAAAAATATATTTTTTTTTTATCATTTTACGTCCTAAACTGCTTCCCTTGTTTGTCATAATTTGGCTTTTTTAGAAAATAATAGAAAATAATTTTTTTTATCATTTTGTATCCTAATTTATTCTGCCTTAATTTGGATTTTCTAAGTACCTACGATAAAAACTAATTTGTTTTTTTATAATTTTTTACCCTAGTTTACTTCCCACGTTTACCTTAATGTTAATTTTGAGGAACCTACAGAAATAATTTTTGTTGTCTTTCTGTCAACGTATATTACTTCTCATATTTTCCTAATTTGGTTTTTCTATGCATCTGAGATAGCAAATAATTTTTTTTTATCATTCTGTGCCATAAACTGCTACCCCATGTTTGTCATAATTTGTTTTGTTTTTTATGGACTTCTAACACAGCAAATTATTTTTTGTAATTCTGTGCCGTAAATTACTTCTCCTCCGGTCTGTACTGATTTGGCTTTCTAGGTACCGAAAATATCGAATAATATATTTTATCATTCTGTGTCCTATATTGCTTCACACGTTTGTCCAACGTCGGCTCATGGTGCCTGAGATGCCAAATAACATTTTTTTTGTGTCATTATGTGCTGTAATTACTTCCCCTGTTTGCGTTGTTTGGCTTTTCCAGGTTTCTGATAGCAAATAATTCTTTTCATTATTCAGCGCCATAAATTACTCCACATTGTTTATCTGATTTTGCTTTTTCTACGTGCCTAAAATAGCAAATAATATTTTATCATTCAGTGCTTTCAATAACTTTCCATGTTTGCCCTAGTTGGGCTTTTCTTGGTGCCTAAGATGTCGAATCATTTTTTTGTATCATTGTGTGCCCTAAATTACCCCCCATGTTATAATAATAATATAATAATAATACTGTTTGCCGCTACAAAACAAGCAACAGGACAAGCAAGGACCTTTGGGGTCACTGACTGCCAGCCTAAAGGTAAAAATGTTTTTTAAAATCGAAGGAAGGAAGTTGGTGGAATTTGAGGAAGCCCGGTCAAGTAAGACATGATCTATAAAATGTCAGGCGACGAAGTTTGGTCTCTTTAGAAAGCAAACAAGTGTAGCTGTGTCTAAGCCGCGTCGGAAAGCAGAAACATTTGCGCTTGATATTGTCGTCTCCGGAAGGGAGTTCCATGCTGGAATCACCCTCACAGCAAAAAAAAAAAACTCCATCTACACTCAGTCCTACCGAAAGGAACTGATAATTTCATAGAGTGGCCCCCGAGTTGATATCACCGTACAAAAATCAAACAGTGGCATATTGGTCCCTATGAGACCACGGAGAATTTGGAAAGTAAGGACCAAGTCTGCCTTAAGTCTACGCATTTCAAGGGAGTCAAGACCCAGTCTCTTAAGACGGACACAGTATGGTAGGTCTCTGAGACCAGGTAGACTTTTTGTGAAACGGCGTTGCACGGATTCCACCAGGTCGATGTCCTTAAGCAAGGCTGGCGACCAGACTTGGCTTGCATATTCAAGCACGGGGCGAACAAAGACTTTAAAAGCCCAGGTCTTAGTCTGTATGTTCCAGATGTAAAGCAAAGGTTGACAATAGCAGGCCTTGTTTGTCTTGGTTTGGGTCAATTACTAAGATAGCAAATTAAACAACACCCTACTCGGCAACGAAGGATAATTACGAGAGCTGCCACCCAGTAAAAAAACTAACAATATTACTAATAAGCCTATTGTGGAATTCCTCTATCGTACGCGGAAAATAGTACAGATAATAGCTTTATTTCTATCCAACACTTGAATATTCAGAAACACTATTTTCATTATGGAGTACGCTTTTGAGAATCACTACGTTTTCAAAGAAGGTATACCTCATACAAAACAACCTGATTTGTCTTGACTAGAACAACTTCACACACACTGGCGCAAGAGAAATGTTGTTGGGTGTACGAAGCTTATTATGAGGCTGGAAGGAAGATTCGTAATCACGTTTGTCATTCCCGCGTCAAATCAAACTGCGTCAAGCGGCTTTATACTGCATTTGCTGCTACAAAGTTAAGAAGAGTGTTTTGGGAACTTGTCAATAAAAGAAAACAAGAAAGAGAAAGAGGAACAGGCACCTTTACCATATTGTGCAAGGCAAGACAAAGCAGGCGAACGGAAATGTTATTAGGAGAGTCCTTTGAACGGCACCGTATTGTCTTGTGGTTCGCTGGGGCCATTATCTTCATTGGTTCAACGGCATTTGTTTAAATTTAACGCTGTCTTACTTAACGGCATTTTCTCTGTGACGACCACGGGTCGTTTGCTCTCGTCGAAAAACCCTTTATTCAAAAGAGCCCTGTCCTCAAATCTCATTAAGTCTGTCTTGTTTTGTTTACGTCAACTGTCGCTTAATTTTTAGTTCTTTGTTTACTTCCCTCCCCCTCCCGCCCCACCCTTTCAAGAGAATAAATAGCAAGCCACAAGGAGGGTGGTAAAGTTCAACTGAGTTTAAAACGACTTAACCTGTTTACGTGGGTTTCTATGCCAGTGGCGCATCTATGCTTTTCGGGTCCATAAGCTATGCAGAATTTTTGGGCACTTATTGTTCCAGTCGACGGAAAGGACTGAACCCACTGAATTTGATACGAATGACATCTCCTCCTCCAC
>JAHWFP010095628.1:20099-34631 GCA_023313725.1 Lithobius niger | reverse complement strand
CCGCCGGGGCTCCCTTGTGACCCAACAAATTTTTACCAATCATTCTAAAAGCCGCCTTAGACGTTCGCTACTAAGAATTACTTGTGAGCCGAATTTCAAGCTTTTAGCTCGATGTGCATGATTAGCCCAAATTACGGCCCTTAACAGCTGTACGATACGAGGCTACGTGCACAGGTAGGCTGCTTATTCTTGGTGGATATCTACAAGGTAAACGATGCAGCCGGGCATGTGCAATGCATCCCCCTGTTTTGATACTCGTTAGACTTCTTTCTTTTTGATATGCGGACACTACAAAATCATTCAAAAACACGTTACCAAAAAATTCTTTGCTGTACCAACACGTGGGTTAACCTTATCTCCATCCCGGCATTTTACTTTTTCTCTTCCTCTGCGTACCAGGCAGGAACGGATTAAAGGGGGATGCTTTGGGTGCTGAAGCACCGGGGCACAGGCCGAAAAGGGCCTCAAGGATGCCTCACGGTCACAGGAAAAATAAAATAAGTTACTATTTAAAATAACAAAATTTGTATTACTTTTACTGTTTTTACAAAAAAAAATTTTGTTCAAAAAAGAATACTTTTTTTTTTTTCGGGACAAGGGGTGAGGGGGGGGGAAGAGAGCAACAGGACCACAATAAATCTTATGTGCCAGGACTCTACGAGGTTTAATCTGGCCCTGGTACCAGGCTATTTTCTCATAAATCGTGCTGGGCCAAGCAAAGTAACAGGTTTGTTGATTACAGCTATAGACTTAATGTTAACTGACGGCTTGTAGATTAAAATAATACAGAAGGATGTTAAAAAGTCAGATTAGGATTTTACCTGTACGCCATACTTTTGCTGAAATTTTACATGAATAAATAATCCATGGAACTAAGCAGTTGTGCTACTACAGAAATACTTATCTCATTTTAGTTACATGACAGATTTTGAAGAAGTAGTTCTGCCTGACAGCGATGCAGAGGTTGATGAAGACGGTTACGAGCATATTACATTACCCGATGAAGAAACTGATTATGGCGGTAAAAAATGCAAGTGTGATTGTCATAATACTCAAAGTCCAAAGTTTCTCAACAGAACTTGTCATTGTGCTTCTTGTGGAATTAAGGTAACGAAATGCAAATTTTCTTGGTAATAAATTTTAAATTATATGTTCAATATGGTATACATGTGCTAGGTTTTTATTTGAAACATAACTTCTAGCATATTTCAAGGCCAGTTTTGTGTAATGGCCTTAATAAAAAAAAAATGTGCTGCTATCATTTTCCCGGAGAAACTCTGCAATGCTCTAGTGCACCTTTTCGATTCATTCTGGATTTCTCTCTCCTGATTGGTCTCCTCCACTCCCCTCATCCCCCACTACAAGAATGCAGATACAGGAAGCATGCCTTATTCGTTTTAGTTATCCTTGCATGCAGCACATGTGTTGTTTCTTCCTGCCAAAAACTTGTTTTTTGTACTATCTGCAAAATTCTCACTTTCAGTATGTGCTAAATCGCTTCGATTTTGCTTTAAATGCCCAAATTTAAACCCCTATATAGCTATCTCCCATTATAGGCGCTAGTGGCGCTGTCTATATCATCATGATGTAGCGACCATTGCCCTTACTTCGCTTCTGGCACTCGTGCAGTACACATGGGGCGCCCAACGTTTTGCTTTTCTTGTGGCAGTTTGCCATTTCGCTTACTCGCCATCACCAAGTGTTGACAATGGACGCCAATGATGACAAACTTCATTGTCTGATTCCATCCGGCAAGTTTCTGTTACACATGCCAGAAAACACATAAAGACTTCAATCTAAACAATGCGCCACGGCTGTTTGCTGTGACGCGCGTGTCACGTGACTGGGCTAGTCCACTCAGATGGCCAAAGATCCGCTATTCTCGTTCATAAGTGGCTAACTCTTGATGATATCACGTCAAACAGCCGTGGCTCGTGGTATAGCCTGTAGAAAATGCTGTATCTACAACTTTATGGACGTACAGTGTGAACTTTGAGAGTTTTTCGACGAGAAAACTGTAAAGAAAATTCTGTGTGCTTAGAGAAAGTCGGCACAGAAAATATCTCAGTTGGAGTGCCGTGACCATTCTAAGGAAACTAGCATGCCTTCTTCTGTATCCAAAACTCCGTTGGATCTTAGGTTAGAGGCACTAAGTAAGGATATTTCAGCACTCATTGTATTCCTTTCTGAAGAAACAATCACCCAACACAGCGGTAATGTTTTGCCTATTTCTAACCCCAAAAGCAAACGACGTAGAGAACTCGGACAGCTAACCCGCTCATTCTTCACTCTTCAGAGACAAATCCCCTCTCACTGCTAGCAACTTTCAGCTGGTTATTTCAGCGGTGTGACAATCCATGAAGGTCAACATGGATGTTTCTTTAGATTCAATGCGTAACGAAATAAATTCTGAAATAAAAAGAACATCGATGAAAGATTTGATGCTTTTGAAGCCAAATTCTTTGCATTCGCTTGTGTTTTAAGGAAAGAACAAATTAAGTCAACCTCTATCAGTTCGCCACGTCGCCATTTCGTCTGCATCGATTGCTCCCACGACATGCCACTATCTAGCAGGACAGATTTGCATCATTTCTCTCCTTCCAACACTGCAGCTTGCAAAGACGAAAACACCCCTCTGTTGGACTCTGTTCCAGTCACTGCTCTTAAACAAATGACAAAACAAAATTAAAGAAATCGAACCCTGAAGAGGTAAATATAATGGCAAAAGTTAAAAGTAATGAGGTCAACAAAGGGTCAAATGTGACAGTATCATGACAAACGGACAAGTCAGATCTGGAGTGAGCGATGCAGGGCAAAAATGTTGTTAGTGATAAGAAAAAAGAAAAAAAGCAACAAAAGTTCCAAGACCCTATAAAGTGTGATCAAGGTTCAAGCCCACCTGATAAACCTTCTGACAGAGAAAATGTCAAAAAGAAGGCAGGTAATGTCACAAAAAAATTACAAGAAAAAAATTATGTCCTCCTTCTAAGTTACTGAACAAAATAAAACAACTTTAGAACGAAATCAATAAATTGTCAAGGCGAAAATTGACAAACGGCCTAAGAATCTGTATATATATAATACGCTCAGTTGGGATACACTTGGGAAAATCATCAGCATGCACTAAAATGAAAAGCCGAGGGCGATAATCAGTAACAAATGAAATATTGCTTCAATAATGCTGGCTCTTAGAGCCAAGTTCAGCAGTGCCCTGTAACAATTAGCATGAGGACGAGAGGGTTTATTCTTGCCAAAGTAGCAAAGAAAAGAACGAGCAGTCGACAACCAAAGGGATGAAAGGGACAACCACATATTGCTTCAATAATGCTGGCTATTACACCCCAGTTGAATAGTTTCAAAGTTGGTTGAATAACAATCGCTGCAATGTCGCCGCAATTGTTGTTGCGGACTATTGCCACAACGGAGAAACAGGCAATTCAACTATTGGGCATTTAGGTGGACGAAGTTGTGGGAATCCGTTTTTGTATCCCTAAAGAGCCCTCCTACCCGGTTTCTTCATGGTGTTCCTATCTCCGGGGCAGGGCTTCCGCTGCCTGTGGTCCATTCCCTCGTTGGGGGGGGGGGGGGGGGTTAGTGTGTCGTTCAGCTCAAGTGTGGACTGGTCGAGTCACGTTGTCTTGCCTCGTCGGATGCAGATTCGTGCATTTGGAGCGTACCAGCTTCTTGGGCATGCGACGGCGACGCTCTGGTAGGTGACATTGTTACTGTCTGTGTTGATTCTCTTGCACAACTTGTTCTTCAAGGATGTAGCTGCGGCTGCTAAGACAGGAAGTGCTTGTAACAGCGGCTGACATCTGGTTTCACAGTTGCAGTGGTTTTATCGTACTTTTTGACTGTGTTGACTTTTAAATTCAAGCATAGCATGCCTACTGGCCCGGAGAGGGAATAGAGCATCCAAAGCTTGGGCTTAAAGTAGAAGTCTGGTTTACTACTGCCACCACGGTGGGGCTTAAGTTATTAGCGATCCTGAGTTTAAATAGCAAATTAATATACTACATTTAACTCTAGTAATAATCGTCAAGGAGTTTATATCGTTTCAACTCTTGGTTTTAATAAGACATCATCAAAGTTTAGTTCAAAACAGTTATAAAGTATTTGGTTTCAAAATAAATTCGTTTTCGGCAATTGAAAATAAATAACTCTTACGTGAGTTTACATAATAATTTCGATTAGAAATAAATGTTGGTCAAATGAGAACTCTTGAGTTACATAATTAAAACCGTCAAGTTAGAAGACGAGTATCTTTCTGCTCAAGTAATCAAATTTCACTTTAAAATAAATTTAAGTAGCTATCAGGGTTCTACCATAGAACGACCAGGCTTCAGTAATAACTACAAAAAATATTCAGTGAATCGAGTTTTTAGATTAACCTAAGTTAAAATAAATCAAAAGCTGGTTTTTAGGAAGGGACCGTGAACCTTTAAAATTATGGGGATACTAAGCCTTAAATTGTCGAAAACTTATGTCCCCATAATGTTATAAAACTCCGTCATCTAAATTAAAATTAAACTACTGTACTAATTTAGAATGATGGCCTAAAGAAATACTTTTAAGTTTCAACAAATTAAGCTACTACCTTATGCCCGGCATGGCAACATGCTGACAGAAGGCATGTCTACCTCCTGACCGGCATAGTAATTTTTTTGGCTTAGTCTGATCTATGCTTTCGATTGAGGGGGGCTCAGGAGTTTAGATACAAGAGGGTAGGATCCTGGCAAACAAAACGCGTGCCCGTATGATAGCTAACCTGCTCTGATTGGTTTAGAGCCGGAAGCAACATGAATGGAGGCTTTTGGTTGGTGGAGGGAATTGACAATGTACAAAGGGGAGGAGCCAAATTCAAAAGCTGTGAGCCAGGACTATTGACTATTTACAGTTGAAGTAGGAATAGCTCTATTGTATATTGATTTTAATAGAAGGAGAACGAAGTGGGAAGCCATTGGGATTTGTATAATTGTCACTGTTAGGGTTTGAGAATAAAAACTTTGGTTTCTTACTATCTGCAAAATACTAACGTTCAGTATGTGCTTAAATCACTTTGATTTGGCTGTTTAATGCCCGATGCAATTTAAAACTCACCCCTTTTTAAATCTCCATAAGATTAGTTTAGCTAATCCTCCCTAGGGTTGCTAGTGGCGCTTCCCTTATATTTTGGGTTTAGTACCCTGGTTATCACTTCACTTTGGGCATCCGTTTGCTATTTGTTTGGCGAAATACGCCAAGAAAACGCCCAAAACGCCACCAAGATGGCGGTTGCTTTAAAGCTCTGTGGAATCGTGGCCATTGCGCTTGCAGAAGCCTCCACAGAACTTTCACCCTGCATGCGGAAATTGCAGTGAATCTAATTAGTGGATGTCCGAAGACACGCTGGAAGACACATTTTATCGGATGAGAAGTATTTTTTGAAGTTTATTGGTATGCCTTAACTAACCTGATTGCGTTAGGCCTAAGAGGTTTGCACGATCTCTTAAATCGTCCTCCTTGTTGATTCCGTGTGGACAGGGCCGAAGCGACTGGGGGGGGGGGGGGAGGAGATGGAGGGGAGCTCCCCCCTCCCCAACCATCCAAGAAACACATACAGTTGGCAAATTCGAGTTGTCGAGTTGGCAAAATCGGACAAATTTTCACTGCAAATTCCAGTTTCCACGAGTACTGGTTAATTATTATCATCATTTCATCAGTTGGAAAGTAAAGTTTACAATACTTTTTTTTCCATCAGTTTTCGCAACACGTCTGTGTAGCTTGGGAGTAGCTGACATGCTGCCCCTGATCATTTCTATTTGCTTCCCTGCATAGCTAGGCTGTAAGGAGTGGGGGAAGAGAAGCTCCGCGAAAATTTGCGTAATTGGCGAAATTGGAAATTGACTTAGCCGTTTTGTTTGCTATGTCACCACCATAACTTATAAGTATCACAGATAATGTAGAAAATAAAAACAAAAAATGGACAAAACTGTATCCCCACCGAGTTTAAAGTCGTGATAACAATTAACTTCGAGAAAATCGTACACAGTTGGCAAAACTAAAAACTGAGTTGCTATTTTACTTCCTATAGTTCTTTTTCTGTTAGACAGCGTTGCTCAGAAGGGGTTTTAGCGTGGACCAACTCGTAACTGGTATTTTAGGAGGGTAGAAAATTACTGGCATATTAACATACCAAAACACAACATCACTGCCAGGATTTAAAACGTTTCTTAGGTAAAGCAGAAATATCAACAAACTCTGCGTAAGGACTTCTGCCAAGTTATCGCCTTCTAAAGTTGTGATATCAAATAAATCTAAAAAATTAATGCAGAGTTATTTGATTTACTAGATCATCTGCTAGATCATCAATCAGTGCCTTGGTTTTAGTTAAAACAGTAACGTGAACTAAAGCTAAACTTCATGAAAATTGGGTAGGCAAAATCAAAAACAGAGTTGGAAAAATTGAATTAGCTGTTTGATTTTCTGTTGTCTTTTTCTGTTAACCTATCGCCACTAAATTTGGATTTGGATTAATGCAGAAACGACTACATTTTTCAAATGAAAATTGTTAAAAATTTTAAACTTGTTAATTTCGAAGGTCCAAAATTTGACGACAAGAGTTCGTAAGATCCCATATTAAAGGACAAAAGTGACCCAAAGGCCACGAAATGAGGGCAAAAATTACGCTACGGGACCAGTAATTATTTATCGCCGGGGAGGCCGGAGGACCTTCTCAAGGAAGAAGTCATAAATTTTTCAGGTCCCGTCAAAAACACACTGACCAACTGGAAAAAAGTCATTTTTGGACCACAAAAATGGCACTTTCAGCAGTCAAAATTTCCAAAAACGGCTCAGCTTCTGGGGGGCCCCCCCCATGCTATTTCCAAGGTTTTGAAACTAATAATACTATTACTGGAAGTACAGTTTTTACAAAAAACTTTATAGAAAAGCCTTGGCACCTGGTTTCTTGACTTCTTCTGCATTTCAGGTGCTGATTATGTTAGGATGTGGTCATACAAGCAAACAGTGTGTTCATCATACTTTTGTAGGAATCTCGACAAAAGATGGGTGTGAAATATTTTTTGGGGGGTAATCACATCATTTTTGGACCTTAGGGTGGGGGGAATCAATTTTTTTCAGGTCTCGAAGGGGGAGTCATCAAACATTTAGTGGTCACATTTTCATTTCCCACCCCACCCCTACGGCTATAAATAATGACCGGTCCCCAAGATCCCCTGAATCAATGGAAAAAAATTAAATTGGAGCATGTTGATTTCAAATGTGGAAGTTCTTCTCCAATAATACTTCAAGTTGTTTTGGACAAAACTGAGGTAAAAAGTTTCGTCTTTCGACGCTCCATTATTTAAAAACTGGAGCATGTTTTTGTTTTAAGATGTGAAAGTTTTTTTTTACAATGATACCACTAGGTCTATAGTTGTTTGGGATACAACTGAGAAAAAGATTTCATTACTTTTCACCTTTCGATAGTACATTTAAAAAAAATTTTCTGCCCCTGATCTGCTGCCTATGCTTGCACACAGGAGTCGTCGTCATTCATTATAGCCTAAAAGTCCAAAATGTAGAATTAAGTAATTAAGTCAACCCTCAATCGTCAATGGCCAGCTGGCCTGTTTATATAATTCTAAACTGAACTCGGTTTAATTTAATTTGGAAAAAAAAATATCTAAAAAAAAAACATGATTTAGTCACAATAAAATTTTTACGAAACCTACCATCCTAAAAAATGAATAAAAAAAATCACCAAAATTTGTTTGACAATTCTTCAGTGTTCACTGGAGGCTAGAAACAGGCACTAAAATTGCATAAAATGCTTCAGCTTCCGGGGCTTCGCCCCGGACTCCGCTGAAGAAGCTTACTACGCTCCCCCAGACCCCCTAGCTGAGGTTAGCGGACCCCCTCAAAAGTACTTTACTGACAGCACTACTGACATTATTTAAACCAGTTGGCAAAATCATTAGATGAGTTGGCAAAATGAGTCACTCCACCCCCAACCAAGTACCCTTCGCTACGGCCCTGCGTGTGGATCATTTTAATTTCCGTTCTCGGAGGTCATTCTGCTACTCCTTTCTTGAATTCTTTTACTGAGGAAGTTTTATTATTCATTAAAACATGTTTTTCTTTCAACGAGAAGCGTACTTATGATTTTTCGACGAATGGGCGATTTGCCACAAGCCCTTTTCCCTTTCATCTTTAGTTTCAATAAGGAAACTCATCGACCTTCTCGTTCGCCCCCTCCCCCCTCCCCCCAAGGAAACTGTTGTTTTATAGTTTGGTGACATTCTGTTCACTTCTTTCAGTGGATCAAACTCTTCAGGCCGGCGGGAACGCCTTCACTGTGTGACTTCCTTTTGTAAAACAGAACACCATTCGGTGATACGGAATTGTAGAAAGGCAACGGTTTTTTGTGTCGTTTGTTGTGAAATGTTTTGTAGCGCTGTAATTTGTCTGAACGTCCTTGTTCATCTACAACTTGTTTCGTCGCAACGAGGTGCTGAACATTCTGTTGACCTTCTGCCTACCAACGTTTCGTAACGCCTTGAATCCCGTTGCTGCCTCATATCTGCCTCCCCGCTCACGGTGAACCTTGAGTGGTTTGTTCGCCGCATCAGTCGATGACGCCATATAAGGCGCAATGTGGAACATCTGGCTCTTTCAAAGGAGAGTCAAGTGTTCTAGAAGTACGCTACGGAAAAGCTTTCTGTTGATACAAACACTGACCTTTTCAACGAGATGGAAAGGTAGGTCTAGCCGGGGACTTCGTCATTCAGGATGATATAACGGAATAAAGGTCGTATTGAAACAGAGGGCACCTTGGACCCGCCTCTTCCATGTTTCGTGTTAATAAATGAGCAGTGAATCTATTCGGGTCTCACGACATCCGCTCCCACTCCCCTAACTATAAGGGGTGTGAGACTGGAATCGTGCTTTTCTGCACGTCACGTCCGGAAACACCACTAGATGATGATGTGGCTGCATGTTCATGGAACAACACAATACATTCATCCCCCACTACCTGTGTGATGTCAGTGCGTCGAGAGGTGAAAGGACGTCACAAGAACATTTTGCTGCAGGCAGTCTAATCGGACAATTATTTGATTCTGCCTTTTACTAATGACTCTCACTGAAAGTGAGATGCACACAGTGCACAGTGATGAGTTTAATAAGTATGACGAGCAAGTTGTTGTTATAGAGAACCCATACACAGGAGAAAACGACACTGTAAGGAGGTTTGCCAAGTGCAAGTGGTACAAACTGGGATGGCTCCACGTTTGCACAATTGTGTGGCACTTCACAGTGGACAGATAATCTGGCACAGTGAAGTTGTAACACTCTTACTGTAAAGCAGTGAAGAGATCATAAAGAAGAATGCACCAGCAAGTTACGGTGGGAAATTTTCTTAAATTAACCCTTTCCTTCACAAATATGCTTTTATACTCTTCTCCATTAATCTCACCCGTAGGCATTTTTACGCGTTTGGTATCTCGCACGTCAAATTACTGAAACATAATCATTAAGCAGTTAGGTTACATTTTTGAAGGCATGGTATTGAAGCAGCCTTGATATTTTAGAATTAAATAAAAAAATAAATAAATAAATAAATAAAAAATATGTGCTATGGTTCATTACGGACCGACAACATAATTTGAAACTGGTAATTTTCACGAGAAAATGGGGATGAAAGTTCTTGTAAACATCGGCGAAGTATAGGGTTAAGCTTTATGATCTGTAAAAGTGTGTGTATGTTGGAAGGTAGGAATCTCTTTCAGTTTCGCGGAATTTTTTCTGTTCAGTTCCCCTTCCAGTGTCTGGGTTCATCTTGCATGTCACTATGGTACGATGACCCACCCTTGACGTGAGACGCTTCATCCTCACGGTAGAAGGTTTGGCAACTGGCCTCCAAGATGATGGTTTTCGACAGGGTGATGGGCAGGCATTTTCTCTGCCAATGGGACTACACTTTAAAAAATGTGAAGGAAATCTTGGTTTCTACGGTAAAGGGAATTCGTTCTTGTCTTTGTCCAATGTGTTAGTAATCTTCTTCAAATTGATTGAGGGGTTTTCTACACCTCAATTAAAGCCTATAATTTGGCTATTAATACAGTCTTTACATCACCAAAATCATATCTCTTCTGATGCTGGACTTAGGTAATACTAGGTCAAGGGATTGACCTTTTTCCCCCTTCTGTCTTAACGGACCTGTAAGCACTCCCAATGAGCTCATTACAGGGCTTCAAGCCTGCGTTTTTTCTATAATCAGTCTTCCTGGCGGGCCTTAGCAAGAAAACAAAGTAGGCTAGCTAAATTGTCCAGGCAAGATAATGAGTCTCAAAGGCTTGTCACTGTCTCAAAGGTTGTCTGGGTGTTATTTCACATTCCCAGTGGAATCCAAAATGATAATCAGCGACCCGAAGTTGTGACTAGACCCAGGGCAATGAACACTTCAGGTCCAGTTATTTTTACTGGAGGGATGGGCTAAACACTAGTCCCCACGCCTAGTCACACTTCTAGTCCTCATGCCTCTGTCAACCTGGGGAAAGTAGGTCTACCAAGTCTTGAAGACCTAGGACTGTGGTCTTATCCACCTACCACGCGGGTAATCTCGCTTTCAATGGACATCCTTCAACACGAGTTTACAACTGTGACTTCTGCTGCCACATGGGAGAACTCTCATTTCCAGTGACAAGCCTTGTACACGGTGGAAAATGGAGAATGTCAACGTAATGAATTCTGCGCAATGGAGAATGGTCAGTCATAGACAGTGCAAGGATGTTGTGGTTGTGGAGGATTTCATGTTTTGTTGGAAGTTGACAGTTACTATCAAATTGGCACAGCGCGTGAACTGGGTACAACAGAATACCCTATCGCATAGTGCATATGCATGTCGGTGAGCAAAGCTTCTGCAACGATGACGCTAAGCAACCTGTTCACAGAATGTGGTAAATTTCGAGAGCAGTAAACGCCTGCAGGTTTAAAGGGGTGGGAATTTTGTCTACTCTCTCGTTAACTATGTTGATTAGTGTCATTGTGCTATTTTGAATGAGGTGGAAATCTCCAAGTTTAGCGGGTTCGTGCTGTCCCTCCTACCAATAGGACAAAGTCAGCACATACTGAAGGTTAGTATGTTGCAGATGTAAGAAACGAAAATTTTAACAAGCTTCAAATTAGTTTTTACTATCCTGAAATACTTACCTTCAGTAGAACCCACCCATGCTCCCCGCTTCACGAACCCGCTGTTAACCGTGTGTTACAACGGTCGAAGTGAAGTGATAACCAGGGTACTAAACCCAGAATATAAGGGAAGCGCCACAAGCGACCCTAGGGAGTGTTAGCTAAACTAATCTTATGGCGATTTAAAACGGGGTGAGTTTTAAATTGCATCGGGCATTAAATAGCGAAATCAAAGTGATTTAAGCACATACTGAAGGTAAGTATTTTAGGATAGTAAAAACTAATTTTAGGCTTGTTAAAATTTTCTTTTTTTTTTTCTGGTAAATGCACGCAGCTAAAGGTACAGCTAATTTAATAAAAGGTTAAATAAATGGTGCAAATCATCAATAAGTTTGAGATAAAACCAGCTGAATGCTAGAATGCATTTAGGTTCTTAAGCTATTACTTGAGGCAGATAATTCAATTTGTAACGGCGGCTGCTGCTACGAGATGCTTATAGACATCGTTATTTGTGGTACTTGCGGTTGCAACTCAAGTTACTTCTGGACTTATGCATGACTGACTTTTGACGGTACTTTAAATCAAGCATAGCTGACTACATCCGGGTTGAGGGCAGTGGCGTAGCTCTTTCCCTGGGTGCCCTTGTGGAAAAGATGGTGGGCCCCCTTTCTCATGGGTTTTACGTAGACTATTTTTTTTTCGTGATAGTAGTTTCTTTACTAATAAAGTATTCCCTAAAGAAACTTTCAGAAACGTTCTCTCTTTGATCGTGTATAAAAAAAGACGAAACACTAGAAAAAGATTCTTGATGGGGGAGGGGATATCCTTTTCGCCCCTCTCCACCATTAGAACCTTTTTCTAGTGTTCACTGAAACAATTTGTTTGAAACATACAGATTACAGGTGAACATACCAACTTTAATTCAATTTGTGAAAATAGTCTCCAATTAGCAACTTACCAGTTACATCTATTTTCACATGTCTTTCATTCTTGGCTTCAAACTTGCAAATTCTGTTACTATCTTTGTCTTGTCTAAAGCTTTAGCAGCAGCACTCTCAATGGACAGCAACGATAACCCATCCAGTTTTTCTTGACAAATAGTCGAGCGGAGATAAGTTTTGATTATTTTCAATTTTAAGTGGCTAGCAAACTCAAGCGATGGCCGAGGGCGACGTGAGGCGTCTGGAGTTTTTGTTAAGTTTGTGCCATTTAAGTAAAGCTCGGGGGCCCCTTGGAACCACCAGCCCAGCAAACCCAGTTGCTACGCCACTGGTTGAGGGTTCGGTGTTCCTGTCCTGGGCTATCGAGTAACTTAAATTATCTATTGTCGCTGCCACCAGAAAGTAAAGCAAACGATTTAACTAAACTAGAATATTCTTCATTTGGTTAAATTGCAAAGTAAAGCAAGAAGAATCAAACTGTTGCGTTTCGGTTGTTCAACAAAATATTTTTTAGAAAACACTCTTGGTATTTACAATGAGTAAAACCAGGAGGAAATGAAAGCTGGGAGTACACAACTGTAACACATACCATAGAATACGCCACTTGTCGTTTTGGAATGGGACTTCACCACAACACGTAAACCCCAGCCTAAGTGAAAATATCAGATTTTCCTGTCAATTCTGTAGATTATTTCAGTTTATACGCTTTAGAAATTTAGTTACAGGCTTGATTTTGGTTTATATGCTTGAATTTACGCAGATTAGTTTGCTTACATTTGATTTAAAGTGGGCCAGACGTGTCGTACAGCAGGTTTCTAAGTTCCAACGAAACACAATTTTCGTTCTTCGAACCAGCTCACTCGACTTCCAACCAATCAGAAGGCGATATCGCTTTAACCAGTCAGAGAGCGGAACACATTCGCATATTAGGGGGAAGGCTGACGTAACAGATGCAAACCAGCTGAGATAGTTGCGATCCTCGGTCCACAATAGGGAGCGTGGAACGCAGCTTCAATCCCAGTATGCCTTGAGCGGACGATGCTCACATTCTGCTCTCACCGCCTCTCACCGTTTGGAAAGTGAACGGGAGTTTTTTTTCCCAGTTTCAATTCGCAGATTCAATCCCTGTTTGTTTTGAGCAGACGACGCTCGCTATCTGCTCTCACCGTTTGGAAAGTGATCGTCGGTTTTTTTTTTCTGAACACTGCTTAGACACGCGTGTAAACAATCTCCCCACCACAACCTCCACCAGATGAAAGGTTCATGGACAGGGGACGGCTTAGCGGTTGTGGCATTGTTAGGCCGGCAGGCCATCCTACTCTTATTTTGTGACGAGCCTCTGTGGTTTGGAAAGCGAACGGAGGTTTTTTTTCTGAACACTGGTTAGGCACGCATGTAAACAATGGTTTCCTCCCCCCCCCCCCCAAACCGATGAGAGCTTGATGGACTTACCGGTTATGTGATTGCTAGTGATAAGTCTTTATTTACAAACAAACAAGTTTGTTTATATATTAGTACGTATTTTATTAAGTAGCTAAACGTAACGTAATACGCCATTCTAATCATGCGTTACTTCGATAGCCCATCAAACTGCTGCCTCATCTGTAGTCCTGCAGCATTCATCCTATGCTCTGATGGCAACCAACTACCCCACAGTCAATCTGCATTATAACGGCACCTTCCTAAACAACCAAACAGAGCGAACCAAACGCACCACTGTTGGTGACAGTTTGGCACATTCCCTGCTAATATCCGTGTTGATGCGGCTTGATTGACGTCAACATCGTCAGCGATGAATCTGTTTAGTCAAAACTGTTAGCTCGCGCATGCTCAAACCTCCACCCCAGCAAACCACCTCCCTGAGATGGTTCGCAATTTGGCATTGCTCTCGCCTGGTCACATCTATTAGCCAATCCTGGTCAAATACATTAGCGAGGTCTGGTTGCGGTGAAGGTATGACGTATCGAATACTTTGCTGAACCTGTTTAGCTGTGTTGTAGTTTAGGAAGGTGCTGAACGGCTGACGCAACATCACTGCGCACGCTCGGCGTCAAGTTTGGAGCCAAACTGTCTCTAACAGTGGTGCGTTCTGTTCGCTCTGTTCGGTGCTTTAGGAAGGAACTATTTGATTACCTACAACCAGCGGTGTAAATAAACATTTTCCTGGGAATGGGAGGGGGGTGCAAATTATACATTTTTACGCCCCCGTCAACCGTCTTTTAGCGCCCCTTTCAGCATGCACAATAAAACTCCACATAGTAGGCATGTTTTAAAATATTTAGCTTTCTCATTATGTTCTTCATTAAAGACCTTAGCATAGAACGTTGCTTACCCAATTAAGTCTTTCTCCATCTCCCCTCCCCCCAAAGAAAAATGATTATGAGATAGACGCCTACCACCCCCCCCCCCCCTCACACAC